>VXAV01007771.1:108223-149336 GCA_013399715.1 Alectura lathami | reverse complement strand
GTTTTTTTTTTTTTTTTTTTTTAATAATGGCAGGCTTCAAACTATGACAAGATTAAAATAATGACACTACTAAATCTACCCTTGAATCTAATTTTCTGTTATGTTTCGATTCTCTCATATTTCAGGCAAGCTTGAGAAATACATCAGCAGCTACAAGATAAAGAAATTTGTGCACACAAATGGGCAGAAGGTCACTTTTCATAATAAGAATCAAATTTTCTAAGAACTCTAAAAATGTAGTGATTTTGAACAGATTCTGTGCGAAAAATTGATCGATGTAGTAAAGGGGGATATTTATGAACTTTTTTTGCAGATGTCTGTTAGTTTTGTCAGCAGGTATTCATTCTGAAGATGGTAACCGAAACGAGGAAAACCTTAGGCACAGCTAAATAACCATCCTCATTTTATAGTAACGGCTAGAGCCCAGCTGAGAAAATAAATAGAAACTTAAAGCATCATGAAACGATCTTCTGTGTAGCTTTGGGAAAACTTGACCGAACAGATTTTTCAAAGCTATGGAGAATGATTTCAGGAATTATTCCAGGCAAACAAATAGAAGGAAGATGGAGACCTCCAGTCCTAGTGGAAATTGTCCAGTGCCCCCCTCGGCAGGAGTGAACTGCTCACAATGACATGTATAGCACGGCAGATGGTACTAATGTGCCCTCGTATTTTTGATGGCCCAGTATTCAGAAGGGCTGAGAGCTACTGTAAAGCATTACATGTTTTTCAAAATCTTGCTTTTACAGGGCTGATTGGAAAAAGGCTTAAGCCTATCCAGTGGAGGCTACTAAAATCGACCACCCTTCAGGAGGTAGTTAGATGTAAAAGTCTTCTAAATCAGCATTTAGTAGAATTATTTTTGCCTAATTCTATAAGTTATGTAAACAATATTTATTCTTGTCTTCAAACATGAGAGGCTATTTACCTTTGAAATGGCACTTATGATCCGGAAAACCAAATTTCTGCAAAGCAGTTGTTACCTGGGAAATGATGGAAGATTTTACCTCGAAGCTTTTTAACTTACAAAACACTCAGCACAAGCACTTTTGTATTTTGTAGTTTCTTGCATAAAAATAATACAAGTGGAATTAGTAGCTATGTGTAGGGTAGATATTATGGCAGTAGGTGGAACTCAGGAGTGCTGATACATAAGTGGTGCTACCTACTGCAGCACTGTATAAAGGCTTGGGATTGTTTATTGCAGCTGCTTGAAAGACTAGCAGCACACGGTGCCTCCAAGAATCAAAGCTGAGTCAGGCAGCAGTGTGCTGTAGTAAACATTATTGAAAACAACAGCTACTTGTGTTCGTCTTCGAGGAGCACCCATAAATTGGTTAAAGCCAATTCTAGTTTTTCTGCCTTACAAAAGCCTGGGAGTTATCCCAAGTCCGACCCACAGAGCGATCTGCCTTGCATGGTACACACACCTTTTAGAGTCTATCTATTTTTGTGCTTCATCTGCATTTGTTTTTCTTGCTGGATCACACTACTGACATACTACTTTTCCTCGGCAATCTCGTTCTTTTGTGCATGTCTCTCTGCCTAGTTAATTTTGTCTCTGCATTTCTCAGGCATGCCAAACAGCAGCTAGCATCCTCCCAGCTGTCACCCCTCCTTGTGGTGACAATCCCTTCTCCTGCCAGCTTCCCCCTGGTTTTCCTACTCAAAATGTCTCTATTGCTCTTCTCTCCATTTCTATGGTACTAGAGATTGCTGTCATGCACCATAATTCCCATCACTGATCCATCCTTTTTTCCTAGGATGTTGATAAGTTTATCCTCCATTTGCCTGGAAAGGAGCTGTGTATTTGAGCTATTTGTTATTCTCAGAAGGATGAACTTTTTTGACCTTCCCTCTTTTTTTTTTGTTTTTTTGGCTAAGAGAGAGACTGTTACTTGTGGTGCTTTATATCTCACCCCTGTATTCTAGGCTATCCGGCATCTTCTCCTTGATTTTTTTTATCTGCTAGGTATCACAGCAGACCAGCTGTCTGAAGGAGGTGAATTTTAGAGGAGATGTTCATGCTATGACAGTTAAGACTGTGTCAGAAAAGTTTAAAAAATTACAGCCAGCAAAAATTTCTAGTAGCCATAAACATTTGTTCTACAGATCAGTGGATTTTGCAAAGATATTATTTTTATCTTTATAAATCAACATGTGTTTTATATAAACTTATTAATTATATGCATATAAAATAGATCAAAATATTATAAATGCCTAATAGAAACAACAGTACTACAAAATAAATACGCATGTAACTGCAGGTTGCTATTATTTCAGTGGTAGA
This sequence comes from Alectura lathami, assembly GCA_013399715.1. NCBI lineage: Eukaryota > Metazoa > Chordata > Aves > Galliformes > Megapodiidae > Alectura > Alectura lathami. The sequence goes on along the minus strand of VXAV01007771.1, from coordinate 147,046 downwards.
ATTTCTCTTACACAGAATTGGTATTTGAATGACAGACAATGTGCTTATTTCAGGATACGTATTTTCCAATACCTTTACAGTATAAAAAATATGTTTAGATATAATCTCAAAATTAAAACAAAAGCTCACCTCTGCCTAATTCTTTTTCTAGAAGAACGTTAAGGATGGGGTCTAAAGGTGTTTTTAAACTTCCAAGGATGCACTGCAGGACAGCGGCCTCAGAACACCTGAGTGCAGGCAATGGCTGATGCAGCTGTGCTGCACTGGGGCATGTCCTTGTCAGGCACAGCATGGGCTACTGGAGCAAGACACATCCAAGCAGAGAAAAAAGGAACTTTAAGGATGTCTGACAGTCATAATCACTTATTTCCCCTTCTATCAGGGCTGACAAAATCATAGTAAATTTTGTTCTGCTCTGCTCTATGAGAATAAAAATCTTAAGCTCATTCCATCGAGGAAGGCTGTGCCCTCCTTTACAGTGAAGTCAATGATTTCTTCCGATGACTTCAGATTTATAGTGCCCTGAGTGAGAGAAGAATTTGACCCATCATTTTTTTAAAAATAGTTATGGTTTTTGCAGTCTTCTTACTGAAGACTCACTTTATTCAGCCATCAATATTCACACTTTAGAGGCTTATTTCCATCACGTTCCATCAATGACCTTTAGAAATTGGTCTCTTCAAATAAGAAAAAAGACCTCAATTACAACAACATCTGCCTCCATCTAGCACTTTATTTGCCTTAGAGAAGGGATGGAATGATGATTAAGTTAATGGATAGGTCATTTTCATTTTTCACATTTACCATGTAAGTGGCTCCATGAATCATGATTTATCTGGGGCCCAATCATGGAAGGCAGTGGCAAAACATCCATTGACTTCCACAGGCTCGTTTCCTGCACAATTTGGAGAGGGGAAGTGGAGTACTGGCATTAATCAACCTTTACAACCCATAGAATAATGTATTTGTCTTTTCCTAGGGCTGGAAGATAAACATGAATTTCCTCAGGTTCCTGTATCTCTAAAATCTCCTTTGGCTGCCTCAGCGTTTTCTGTTGGCACTCTGTTGTGCAGCATCACAACTTGGAGTGGCCACTTGCAAGCTGTAAGCTGGCAATTTTCTCCCTTAGCTAGGATAAAACAGAATGAAATGACAGCAGAAGAGAAGAGATTGTCTACCAACTTAGTCGTTGTTACTAGGCCGATACAGACACAGCCAGTGATGGTGTGAGACATGAATGTACATGCAGTGCTGCAAAATGCTGCACAGCCCTGCCTGAAGGGGCACACAGCCATCGCGTGCGTGTGGATTGCTGCTGCTGACCATAGCAGCGAGCCCTCTAAGCAGAGAAGAGGCGTAGAACATAGGATGTGCACAGCATAACAGAAGGTGCTTGCAAGAGATAGAGAGGACTGAAAAGTGAACAGTTTGGGATTTGGGGAGGAGCTCAACTTCAGTGAGGGAGAAAGTCATGAAACCAGTTAGTTAGCACTGCAATTACTTACCCCTTCCTAGGTGTCCTTAAATGTGAACGTGCAGACTGACTGCCTCGCTCATTGGTCCTGTTTCACCCATGTATTTGCAGAGTTGCAAGGATCTCCCGTGGAGGGCTCAGTTCTCTGAGCTCGCTCAGCTTTGCTGTTCTCTTCTTGGACAGATGAAGACGTGCGGGACCTCAGGGTGTGGAATTCCCTGGGTGTACACAGAGTTATAATATGAATATACGTGTATAAATGTGCATACATAGACAAGAAGAGATTGAAAATCTAGATTAGCTCAAACCCAGTAAATTACAAATAGGAGCAGAAGCTTTTAGCAAATGAAGGTTAAAATAGTTCTCAGTGAAAAAGAAAATAGGCCGCTACTAGAATGTCAAAAAGAAAGTCTAAGGGCAGTGTGTACATTGAAATTATGACTCATTGTCTGCTATATCATCTATTAAAAAAAAATGGGTGAAGAAGAGCTATTTCTTGTAGTGCTGGAGCTGACACAAACGTTAAAAGACTGAGAGTGCTCTGTAACAAATTGAACCAAGTGGGAAGCAAATACGCACAAAGCACAGCTCTCTTCGGAGGAGAAATGTATTACAGTGAGAGGCTGCTTGGCCTCTCCATTTGCTGACAGAGTTATAAAGATCAAGATCATTACATTGAGTAAGTTATCAAGATTTACAAGAAAAAGAACAGTAATATTAAAAAAATAGAGATGGAGTTTTTTATTTGAACTGACAAATTACATTTATTATTCGAACACTATAACCATCAACTGGTTCAACACCAGAAGGAGCCTTGAAAGATGAGACATAAAATGAACACACAAGGCTGGAGAGAACAATATGATCAGCATAAGGACATTAAAAACTATCCCAGGATGTTGTATTCTGTAAAACTTGGAGTCCTACAGAGAAGAGACAAGTGGGGCTGAGTGTCGTGACTTGACTGCAAGGAATGTAATGGGAGAATTTTACCAACAGAAAGTGCCAAAGGGAAGGAGCTGCACACAGTCTGTGCATTTGGTTAGCAGCACAAAATCACTTGTGTCACAAAGCAGAGTGACAAAAAGTGAAGTGCCTCCCTGATGAGTGTGCTGCCAGCCCCGCAGGACTGGCAGCAGTAACATCCGCAAACCACGGAATACAGAAGCTGCGTAGTTTAGCTGCTTATAAATGCCTGCTCAGAGATGTCCTTTCGTCTTTACCAAGTGTTCCTAGTGCACACACAGGAGTACACACTCACACATGCAAACTTATATGCATTTTTTTCTAATGGCAGAAATCTGCCCTGTGTCCTCCGATAGAATAGAATGCCAAAAGAGTTAAGCGTCAGGCTGGAATATGTCAGCTGTAAAAAACAACACATCTGGAGATGTGATAAAACAAACAATCCTAAGAAAAAATTCATTTCCATAGAGAATCTTTCAATTTAAACTTCTTTTCCTTATCCCTCAAGGATACTGCATCTACTTGTCTGAAGATAACATATCTCAATTTTAAGCCACATTTATGAACTTCATCCAAAAGCCAGGACTCCTCTGAGTTATTAAGCCATTAAAGGATTCTGTCACTTTTCATGTCAAGGTTAATAATGAAATTATTTAAACAATTTAAAGTTAGAACTCCAGCAGTAAAAATGCAACATTTTCACCCATTTTATTAGATTCAAGAACAATCCTAAATGGTTTTTGATGTGAACAACTGTGTTGAACTGTTTGTAATTAAAAGGTAGCTGCTGGAAAAAGAACATAAAATATTTTTTCATAATGCTATCAAAAAGAAGCTGTTTGATTCTTCTTTCCAGCAGGGAAATTTATCCTGCATTTCATTTAAATATATTAACAAACCTCCATCACTTTACTTTACCTGAGTTTTTTCAGATTAGGAGTCTGAAAGTGCTTCCAACATCAGAAGTGCCGGAACAAGAACAGTGATGCATTCGCACTGTAAGATTAACAGCTGCTTTGGTCCTGACAAGCTCTGAAGCTGGGTGCTACAAAGTCTTGAACGAAACACGCCGCACACATAATTACTTTTTGACTTAAAGGCGTGTCAGCAAGCAGGCAGAGTGCTGGCTGAATAATCCTTGTAAAGGACCACGGCTCGAGGCGATACTTCAGCGTGGACCCAGCCTGCTGTGAAACCCTCAGCGGGTGGGCTGCTTCACGCTCCAGGGAAGAAATATCCAGACAGAGGACCCCAGCATCGTGGGAAGGTGACACCAGGAAATCTGACTTCCATTCGACTTCTGTCAAGCTGGGACTTCAGCAAGAATGTTTTTTTCTGACACTCATGGTCTCGAGTACAACTAACAGCTGTGGCTTATGGCATCTTGTTTCTTGGAGCAGCACGAATAAGGATCTCTCATTTTAGGCTAATCTGCACCTGGCATTTTCTGCCTCCAGCCAGGTTTTGCAGAGGGTGACCAGACAGATATCTGTAGCTCAGTTAAGTAATGATAATACAATAATGATCACTACGCCTTCACTTTGTTAAATGCTGAACTTGGGATCCTTAATTAGTTTCCTCATTGAAACTAACAGAATTATTCATGTTCTTGTATGTGTTTCAGCATTTTGCTGTTTAGAAACTTGTTTTTAAAAAGCTGTTCAACTACTGGAGTTAATGTTGCATGAAAATTTTTCATCTAACTCCCATTTTCCATAAAACGTAACCTCCTGATAATTCCTGCAGCTGCACTGGAATCATCTCAACATGGCTGCTTTAAGGGTAAGCTATTCTAGGGACACATGAGAAAAACAAAACAACAAAAAAAGCTGATTCTTCCACAATTATATGCATGTATATATGTAAGATCTTTAATACGCAGCGGAAAGTTGAAATTTGCTGTAGAAACATTTGCTATAGAAACATTTTCCTGCAGGAGCAATATGTTGATATTCTTGCAAAAAACATTGCTGACAACTTCACTGAATCCTCTTGCGGTTTCTATTTTGGGAGATTGTGAAGAATTTATCTGGTTTGCAAAAAGCTGTAGGACAGTGCTATACCTTGGATGAGGATACAATGAATTTAGCCTTCGTGCTACCTTTCAGACTCCTGTACTACAGCAATCTTTCAGTTTTATGACCACATGCTGTGTCTGAAGCCCCACAGAATAACACACCATTAGTTGCCTTTAGTAAGCTCTGTGTTGCTCCTGTTCAAAGTTAAGCACTGCTGTGGCATCCAGATCTTGATTTCCACTGTGATACAAAATGCACAACCGTAGGAAATGCTAGAACCTGCAGCCACGCGGCTGAGAAACAACAGCTTTTGAGACAGTGCTTTCTTGTGTAGGTCATACAAGGAAATCACAAGAAATCCACTTACCTGAAACTTATGAAGCTGAACAGAAAGCAGAGGAAAATTATTCATATAATTGTGTATCCAATCATCTTAAAGAAATCCAAATGAAGACACTTGTCCTGAAATGGAATCTAGGCTCCGGTACACACCACAATAAAATGGTAATTAATGTAACTGACATCTCTAATTCACCACAGCAAAAAGTGCTCATTTGTTAATAAACTGCACCATTTGCAGTGTTCCTCTGTATAGCAAAAACAATCTCCCTTAATTAAGGTTCAGAAAACAGGAAAAAAAAAAACAGATAAAGCCCCTTCTCAAAATCTAACTTTTAATTTCAGTTTGAAGTGGAAAATGTGCATGTAGACATGGCAGTATTTGCGTGAAAATTTGCTAGAAACATCCTGCTTGAATTAAGTTCTCATTCTATTAGTTTGCTATTGTTGAAGATTGCAATATAATGTTGTAAAAGTCACTCCCTCAATGTATGCTGTTTCTTTATGGTAAAATGCCATGATTTATTATTTTTATTTCCAGACGCCTGGCTTTCTCTCTGGAGGAATAGCTGATTAGTCTCACTTCAGGCAGTTTCAACCGGAAAGAGAAAAACAGCTAAAACAAGCTAGGAGAAAACACTACAGGAGCTATTTTGCTCTCTCCATAATTTGAAAGAGCTCTTCAGCCACTGTGCTGTTAAATTCCACTGGGTTCTGCTGGAAGAAAGTGAACGCTGCAGGCGAGGCGCTGAGGAATTAACTTTTTTTCTCTGCTGCATCTCTCTACTTTATGGAAAATATTTTTAGATGAAATCCTTGTTGTATCCTAAAATAAATCTCATACTGGAGATGTATAAAAGCAAATCTTATTTGCTCTGCGTGGTAGTAAGAAGTCTGTTGCTCAGGCTTCAAGAGAAGACAGAAACTCATCTTGGTGGTAAGATGAGAACTGAAGGTGATGCTGTTGGAGCAAGTGGACACGGGGTCTTTGTACCGCCCAGCATGCTGGTTACTGCCTGTGGTGTTAAGCACAGCTCAGAAAGAGATCTCAGAGCAAATTGTCCTGAGGACCTGCTGACCACACTGCACGTTTCCATCACCCATGCACAGAATGTGGCTGGAGCACATAGGAGTGATCATTGTCCAGAGGACACCCTGTTCTGACTTTGAGATGGCAACCAAAGCGCAGTGAGGGGAGACACCCGGGAGGTGTGTTTAGGAAGAGCACTCCTGCCTGGGCTGAAGAAAGCCCCGAATGCAGATGCACTCCTTTTGTTTAAGGGATCAGAATAACACTGTGGTAAATACTTCCGTTGTTCGGATGAGATGGGGATGCTCTGGCAGTGGAAGGAGAAACAGGTCTGATGAGTAGTTCTTCACTTTCAAGGGAAATAAGCTTGAACTTTCATATGACCTAAAAATAAGTGAAACTTGCATGGAAAACTTTGTGGTAGCTTTGCAAGTTCCCCCAGTGAGATTGATGGAGGATCAGCTGACACCTGGTGTGAGGGGCCTGGAGCAGGTGGCACAGGCTGCTGAGCACCCACAACGTGCACCGACGTGCTGGTGCTACAGCCTTGCTTTGTGTGAGGCTATGGAGAGAAGAGGATCCAAGTTATTTCAATTTCTTCAACAAAACATGCTCAAGGGAACTAATAATAGCTAAATAGAGCAAAATATACTCTCCCCCAAAACCTCAAAAGAAGTAGGGATAAAACCTTCATATTACCCATTATAAATCACTATAATTACATTTATTATTGGCTTAGTTTATTCATCTCCAGATATACTAGAATAACATTTTTCTTTCAAATTCAACAGGACACAGAGGTTTAGATTACTTCTGTTTATGAAAGGAATTACACGATGTGTTAGTGGGAGACAGGATATGCCAGCCCAGGAGATCTTTTCCCACTTCTATTTCTCTTTCAGTGTTCCTGGGTTCCTACTTAGGAGGCTGGTATAATACAAGAGGTACTCATAATATGTAATGTATTTTTTTCCAGATTGCCTTAATAGTACCAAAAAGATAACCTGTAACTAATCATAATAAAATATATGTAAAGGGGATCACAAATCTCACTGATGCAGAACAGGAAGAATTTATTTTCAAAGTGTTGCTAATAACGTTCTGCCTGCCCCTTTGAAAATTGCTTTGAGCTTAGTACTATCCCTTGGAAATCCAATTCGTAAATTCACAAGCAGCATGAAATTCCAGTAGGAAATAAAACACTTTTAGACAAATGTATTATAGCATGTTAATGTTGTTTATGAGAATACAAAATGCAGTAAACCCTGCTCCGAAATACAAACAAGGGGTGACCTTACGGTATGGTTTTGAAAAGTTCCTGGGTTAAAAGCCATCGCTCAGCAGACAGACAACTCACGCAGAGGTTACTGCACGTGGATCCAGGTGATATTCCATGGCTAACCCAATCAAGGATAGAGCAGTGCTCCTGTGGGCAGTGCATGTCCCCCACATCGAGAAATCAATACGGGAAGCTGCTGCTTTGGGAGCTGCAGGGACAAGCGCGATGCTTCCCGACTTGCTGCCAAAAAAAGCATCCTGCAGAGAGCAGGTGCTGCAGGCTGGTGCTTTGGCAGCAGTGCCGTGTCGTTCAGCAGCTGCTGATGAGTGATAATTTTTCGTGGGAGCTATCTCAGAAGCATTTCTCCAAGTGGCTGTTTCTCATGACTGCCTCTGCTCTCTTTTCACTCTGAGTGTTCCTGCTAAGTACACTCAACAGATCTGCTCTGCCTGGGGGGTGATAGAAAGTTGCTGAAATGCTAAATATTGCCACTAAACACGTACTGGTTTGTAACTGGGCTCTGGCAATAGCTGGTAGTCATTTTGCGTCACAGTCTCCATAGCTCTGCTAAGTATTTTTTTTCCTCAGTGCAGATGGAAGTTGCTTCTGATGCTACCCAGCATCCTCTGTGCACATTTAGCTGCCTTGTATCAGGAGCTGCTCATTGACTTTTCCTCTTCTCTTTTTTAAGTGAAACCAACCACTATTCCTAGAGCATCACAAGAGGAAGTCAGAGAGATAACCAATGCAGAGAAAAAATAGGGAGATCAGAATTTCCTTAGTACCTGGTGAATCTGACAGGTCCTGAGGGTGTCCAGGGTCTGGAAGCTTCTGTCCTGCATCACAAGAGGTGTGTGACCTCTGGGGGAACTCTACCAAGCGCTTGTGTGAAACCATTGGCAGTGGAGTGAAATGGTGCCTCTTAATATAAAAATAAAAATCCTTAATTGCAAATCAGAGCAATTACCTTTGGAAAAAGAAAACATTAATTAACTGTAGCTCATGTAGGTCCTGGGGAACGGGAAGTTGTCAAGCCCAGCCCAGTTCATGAGAGAAGAAAGATCAACCACCTGGAACGGCACCGCCAGGGAATCTCTCAGGCAGTGGACGTGGGAACTTCCTCTCTCATCTTCTGCAATTCTCCCAAAATACCAGGCAGTAAATGAAAGTGACCTCTGCTGAATGCCAGGACTTATCCAAACTTTTTCAATAACCAAGGAATTCATTGTTATGTATCTTTCTCTTAATAACTAATTAACATTTTTGAATAATTGTACAGGTGCCTACAAATGAAGAAAGGGCAACTTCATAGACTAAGACAGAAATACTGGAAAGACAGAAAGGTGGAAGTAATTGGCTGACCTTGGATCAGTGCTCAAAAAACTATATTTACCTATAAATACCCTCTTGAAATATCTATAGCTTTAGGATGCATCCTTTATTTTGTGTGTTGATTTACAAGAAGGGCTGTTAAAGTTTCTTATGTTTCTAAACAAATATTTCCATAGGCAGAAAAAGTCATGCAGAGTTACAACCCTTCCTCTAAAATTAGAGTAAATGGGCAATTTCCACTTGCATCAGGCACTGCATCTGTCTCCTGGGTCAGGCCTCAAGCTCTCCCTTGGTGCAGGGTGGCCTGCAGTGACTCTGAGATGGGCTTTCTGTCCAGTCCCTGCTGTGCTACCTGTGGCCAGGAGGCTACGGCCAGCCCTGCACTTCTCCTCCCTCTGGGGTAACCTGCAGCCAAGCAGCCTCTTTAAAATATTATTTATTTTAACAAAAGCATTGTAGAGAATATCTGAAAATTCAGAGGTAAATCTCCTTCCAGACACCGCTCTGGGGACGTGGGAAAGGTCAGCTCCTTCAGGCTCTTTCACAGCCTCTGCCAGCCGGAGCTACATGGCTCTCCTAGCCCCAGCCCTGGACTTTTTAACCCTTTCCTTTTCAGCTCCAGGATCCCAGACCAGGTAAAACGTTTGTCACACCTCAAGAGACAAAAGAAGCAAAATCTTGAACATAAACTATGTGAGCCCTTGCCCACCAAGAACAAACCTAGACACCCCTATTCCAGTCTGATGGCAATAGATCAGTTTTTATATTTCTCACTGCTTTCTACTGAAACATTCAGTGATCATGATGAATAAAAAATATTTTGCTGCCTTTGACTCATGGCTTCTCTTAATAACTCTGTTGTACTTCAGTATTCTTACTCTGTAGCCTCTGAAGAGTTCAGTGCATTATTAAATACCAATTCCAGACCTGTCATTTCAGGCTCCTTAATGCAGTTGAAGCTATCTTCATATTCAAAAATCATGTACAAGAACGTGAATATCTTGTTGCTTGGAATAAGGCATCTAAATTCACCTCAAACATCCAAATAGAGCCAGCTAGGTTCTCAAAAGTGCTGAGACTCTGCACCATTCGTAGGCATCAGTGAGACTGGATGATGGCCAGTACCTCTGGAAATACAGAAGCCTGTTTTATACCAAAATATTCAGCTTTACTCACTAAATGTCAGGTATCCACACTCAAATGTCTTCTCCAGAGAACTCTATTTCACATCCAAAACCATTTTCATTTCCTGGAATAGCTGTGTTTATTACTTTAATAAACTGAATTAGGAAATATGGTTATTGGTTGCCTAACTAGGCTAAATTAAGTTTCATTAAAAAATAAAACCTAGGATTCCAGTTTATATCTGGCATAAAGGCACTTCAAATGTAAAACCAGCCATATTCCTTTCCCTTTTTTATTTTTAAATACTTAGATAAAGAAAATCCTCCCAGCACTAAAGGTAGAATTATTTTCAACGTTTGAAATGGACAGCAATATCATAAATAAAACTTTTAATTAAAATATCAAGTACATAATATTTCTTTACTTATTACGTGTATGATTTTTCTGCTTGCTGTAGATCACAGAATAAAATCTCCAAAATTTCTTCATTAAGCTAGCAGGGTGATGCTCCAAAGCTATTACCTTGCCTCTCCTCTAGCAATGGAAGCCTTTGCGGAACTGCTGTGAGCTGCAGAAGGTGCTGCTGCTGGTGGCTGTGGTCCCTTCTCTGGGATTAGGGGATGAACATGGACACGGGCTGCAGCAAAGTAAAACACACCAAGAAATTCTGTGTCATTCCTGGATAAAATTGTCTTGTCTCACACACAGCCTGCATAACAGCCAAGATAGAGCGATGTCTCAGCTATGAAAGGAAACAACAGGTAGGAACATTTTCTGTGCTTATTACTTTCAGATCTGACACTGAAACAGCCAGGTCACAGCATTTCCAAAGCAGTCATCGGGCTGGTTGTACATCCAGAGGCAGTGCTCCAGTGCCTCACCCTCACTCTGCTCTGTGACGGGCTAACACCTCTCCCAAAGCTCTGCTGCAGCACAGTTTGTGTGCACTGAGCCAATGAGGGTACCTGGAGCAACACACACAGGTACGGCATTAACCACGTCCTCAGCAGGATCCAGCTTGGCACAAGTCCTCCAGCGCAGCACAGCTCGCTGGGGTGCTCTGGCCTTGCTAGTGGGACAGCACAGCAGCAACACTGGTTTTGCCACATCACTGACAGTCTAATTCCAGCTGCATTTATTAATGAAGAATCACTGAAGCAAGAGCTAATTCTTATATCTGCTCTTTGGTCCCTGAAAAGTGGTGCTTAATTGTCTGAGCGAAGAAAATGGTGGGTGCCGTAGCAAAGATAAACCCATTGATTCTCAGCACTGAAACAGTTAGAAGCCCTGTTCCTTTCCACAGAGGAGCCTATTCAATGTATTTATAAAAGCCATATAGCTGCTTTGGACTGTGGGCGGGCTATTGTGTACTAATTCCCACTTGCAAGGTTTTCAAATGATAGATTATCTCCAACGAAAATGGTTGTGGAGCCAAACTGAAAAGGTGCAGCTACCTCTAAATACAATGGCAGATCCAGCGTGTGCACGTCATATGCCATGAAAATTACCGCATGTGTGTTAGAAGGAAGTTCTACAAACTTTTTTCCAGGTTCATAATTATCACTGCACTTTCCACTTACTCAACTTACATGTTGCAAGGCTATAGTATGGACAGGAAAATATTAAATCCAGTTTCTGTGACAGTAGTTGATAAAAGGAGAAATAATAAAGAAAAGCTTTGTAAGAGGCTTAATACATAACAATAACCAAAAGCATACCAAGTAGCTACCACTGGGAAGTCAAACAGTATCAAAGCCCTATTTGCAAATGTTGAAGGCTTAATGAGACAACTGTTTAATTCCTCGTCTTCTTTCAGACTTTCCTATTCTAAACTCTATTAAAGTGTACAGGCAAAGCAGCTTAAGATAAAGCCACCTTCCTGCAAGTCAGGCAAGTCATCCCACTGAAATCAGTGAGAGGGTTTCTGGCATAATGAAGTTTCAGGTGTTAGAATTTAAAAATTGTCTTTAACAACAAATCCTATGACCTTTCTGTACCTCAGCCCAGCCCAAAGCACATTTTTTCCTCTGATAGCGTATCAATAGTTGAAGGGTAGTCTTGTTAATTGTAATAGTTACAGGGTATCTGAAGCTATTAATCTGTTAAAAAAGTGTAGGCTCAGAAATCAGAACATCCTAAAGAGCAGGGATATGTGCCAATTCTCCTGAGTCTCTGAGTCTCTCATTGAGAAGCAACGCTTGCACAGGCTCGGTCCACATTCACAGCTCATGGATTGCATAAACAAAAATGCAGCATGGTTAATCCCACAGAAATAAGAACACACTGAAAACTGAAAAGCCTCTTTAAGTTTGCTCCACGTGAGACCACTGCATGTCCATCCTGCACTTGTATGAGGGTTGCATTGCCTGCTCCTGCAAGAAGCAGAGGACCAGCCGCAGGACAGCCCCCAGCACTACCTCTTGCCCAGCATCAGAGGCAAGAATTTTTGCTTGTTGGCTGTTGTTAGTGCTGCTGCTGTGCCTTTTCAGGCTTCATTCTTGAAACGATAATAATAGAAGTGATGAGTGTTGCTGACAGAAACAGCAATGAATGACTGAAAAATTACAGTCTCAAGTTCTGGTTTCACATCTGCTCTTCACGGAAGTAACACAAGAAGAGAACAGGATGTTCAACACCACAAGGCCAGAAAAGAACAGTAAAGTATGAATAAAACCAAAATAAACCAAAACTACATTATTGCCTAGATCTTCAAAACATTATTCATCTTGATGAAGAAAATAATTCAACGTTTAGCACGTACAATATTATCCATTGATGCTCTCTTTTTAATCTGTCAGGACCAACTTAAGCTATACACTCATACACTTTCTGGCCAACTGGTCCAATGTGGCTTTTCACATATGAAAGTGAGTTATATCCTCACCTCATTTCTTCCAAAATCCTGCTGAAATCAATGGGAATTTGGCATTAGAAAACATGACAGTCTATCACATTGTAATCACCATGCTGCAGCGCACCAGGCTAACATTGCAATAAATGGCCGAGGGGAGGGAAACAGCAGTTTCAGCCGATATCAATATGCAATGCTTAGCACCACAAAGCGGTTTTACCAACTCCCGCAATGGTAATTGATTAACGGTAACACGTTAAAAACCACGTAAATAGATGCATTAGCTAATTACAAAAGAATCACTTTCTTCTCTGGTTGCATGAAGAGCACAGGAATGATTTCCCAGCTCATTAACCTAGTAAATGAAAGAATAAAAAAGTCAAGTTGCATGTGGTGGAAACCAGTTAGTAGAGAGAGACCTGTGCTGCAGAAGTAGAGATGTAAAGGCACAGCCAAAGCCCAGGCAAAGGAAGGCAAAAGCAGAGGTGTTTTTTTTTTGTTTGTTTGTTTGTTTTTTTTTGCATGCATAATATTAGCAGACATGTACATGAACAGAAGAATATATATTTTTTCTAATATTTTCCTCAGCTTCTCAGGCATTATGTCTTCACTGAGCCTGATGCTTTACGCCTTGATTGTCACGAGGGACAGAGACAGACAAAGAGCAAGCGGAGGGGCCACACACAGCCCACCCCATGCCAGGCAGCTGCTCTCTACAGGGGAGGAGGCAAAGCCCAGCACAGGGCTGTGCTCACAGCGGAGATGGAGGTGCACGCAGCAGCCTGGAAGCCCAGTAGATGAGCAATGCCCCCCGGTGTTATAGGGCCATGAAGCCAACATCCCCATAATGAATTGAGAGAGAAACAAGCAAGGAGAGGTCATGAAAATGAGAACAAGGAGCATATGCTTGCTGCGACACAAAGAGGAGCTAATGGGAGAGCACTGGCTGGGGATGAAGTGCTGGGATTAGAGGACTAAATATTCATTACTGAAATATTTTGAATGTGTATGGGTGGAACAAGACGTGATTTGTCAAGGGCAGAAAAGAGCAGAGCATTCTTTCTCTCTCCATCCCAGCCAGAAGTCCCTCTGTAAATGTGAAACACTTGCATGGTTTTGTCCTGCATTTATTAGGCATTATTGGGTTTTACACAGAAACCCTGCAGCAGGACACATACAGAACTACAAGTGGCCAGTCTTACACTAAATGCTTTGGGGACAATTGATCTGTCAGATACAGCACACAAACAAAAGGCTAATTAAATGGGCCAAGATGCATATGCAAAGTCAATGTACCAGGTGATAGAAAGCAAACTGAGGAAGAATTGCCAGGTTATATATTTTCTGCAACTCAGAGAAGCAAAACTGCTGATGATTTGATACGTTTCACAAAACTTGCTGTGAGCAGCATGGCACAGAGTTCCAGGTAAACATGCTATAATGAGAAGATGTAGAAAGTAAAAATAATTAGCCAAGGTTTAGGACCCTACCAGCTAAAGACAGGACACTGTGAAATTATCAAAGACACTGTACAGGAACATAATAACATGAAATATTCAGAGAGCAGATCTGCGGGCTTTTATAGCACAATTAATATAACTTTGTTCCCAGTTCGTGTTCAAATTAGTCATTGTAAGCACAGCAAAACAATAAAGTACAAGCTTCCTAACGCTGTGCCATCCACTTCCTAATTTGTCTTATAAAATACTTTATCCGTTTCTGGTCTTAGCACATTTTGAAAGAAAGACTTCCTGAAAGTCATCTATAGGAGTCAGATGCTGATTTCCCTTTGAACAATTCTGAATACTGAAGGCACAGAAGTAGCTTTGAAAGAGTCCACCTTCATCTTTCCTTTCTCTCATCATTAAAAATATTCTTTACACATTGCCAGTAATTTTCATCAGCCATTATCAAAGCATGCTGCACCCTGGGGAGGAAACATGGACCGTGACCTAAGCAGCAAACAAACACCACAAGCTGCTGGTGCAGCAGCTGTACTAACACATAGGTAGCGTGGTGAATCACGGAGTGAAAAACATGCACCTGCAGAAAGCTTTAAAGCAAACAGTGATTCCAGGGGAAGGTAAAAACTAATTAAAATTAGTGCTACACAAAGATGTTACTGTTCTAATGTATTAGCATGAGGTAATGTGCAGGAGAGCAATAAAAGAAATGTCAAAGGAAGTGAGCAACCGTGAAAGAGCCTGGGCAGAAGGATCCAGGGACAACTGTCTGGAGAAGCAGGGCAGAAACAGCTTATAGCAAACAGAATTCTTTAAAAAAAATGAAAGAATGAGGGAAACAATGTGCAGATGAGTCTCTCCGTCAAGGGGGCAAGACATGAGCAGCGCTGTCACGGGCAGATGCTCCTATCTGAACAGACAGTGCTTCAAAACGAGACAGCTGCATTTGCATATATAATCATTGTCCAGGGCACGAGCTCAACCACGCATGCACAGCCCAGCCTGCCCCTTCTCTGGGATGGCTGAAGACTGTGTTGGAATAGAAAAGAAAAGGCTGTTAGGCTTCCTGCCTTCACCAAGGCTCTTCTCTGCACTCCACAAATCATGTCCTGCTGCTGCTCGTCAGCTGCGCTGCCCACACCATGAGCAACTTTCTTGCAGACGTGCCTCAGAAAGCTCCACTGGCTCCCCTTTCTGACCCTGCCAGGCAGGGCTTGGCTCCTTGCTTCTGCCCCTGCTGGCTGTGAGTTCATCACAGCAGCCTGGAAGACACAAATTCTCTGGCAAATACACCTCAGTGCCTGAAGGACTGAATTCCTTTCTCGCTCACATCTGCTACGATACAGAGACAGAGCTGTCTCTTTTATGAGACACTTCTAGGTGGCAGAGTCAGCTGGGTTACAACCAGCCTGCTGCAGACTGAGCCTAATGAGCACCTAACCCTGCCCATAAAAGAACAAAGAACTGGGAGTCCACCTTCCCCGCCTGCCTTCCTCCTCCTGGAAAAAAAAAAATAGTAATTCCCAAGTACCTGAGCTGGGCAGCCTCCAGTGCCTGGACCTCTGAAAGCAGTGCGATCAATCTTTTCCCATCTGGTTGGTCTTGGACTAATTAACTGACACAGTTGAAAATGAGCAACAGCTAATTGGAGCACTCTGTTCTCCCTCTCCCTGGCATGAATTAAATGGATTCCAGATGATCAGAGGTTCAAAACCAATCAACATTTTCCAAGAAATCCCAAATCAATGCCACCAGCCCTGGGACAGCTTCCGAGCAGCTTGCACACATCCTCACCTGGGGCTATGAAGCCAAACAGCATCCTCTGAAAGGGAAACTTGCCAGCTATCCTGAAATGACTGGCAGATGTGTGCAGTCCCCATTTTATATGGTAGCCTGGAAAGCATGCCACCTGCAAAAAATAACAGGGCAGCTGAACTCGAGGCCTTCTCTGAAGCCAAGGAAATCCTCCAAGCTAGCCAATGTGACCTAAAGGTGCACAGGCCATCTGCAGTGCTCTCCTCAGGAGAACTGGACACACGCAGAGTTAAACAGGCAGCTCTGTGGATGCCCTGCAGCAAGCAGTCCCCTAGGTGCTCTCCATCTGTACCTCCCAGTGTACAGAACTAGCGGAACAGGTGAGACTGCGGCCGCTGCTGGTGATGAGCAGCATGAGATAGATGTCTCTGTCCTGTCGTGGTCATTTGTGCAAAACCATCTGTAAAAATACGAGCAGCAACACGAGCACCAAAATGCTACTGGTGATTCAGATGTGCTGTGAATAATGTTCCCCAGGAATATTCCCTGAATTTAGGGATGAATATTGTAATGTCTCCATGAAAGTAATGTGCACAAAGATGTCCTTTAAAATATGACCATGTACAGTGCTCAGTGCCAAAAACAGCTCTTTTCACAAAAAACAGCTCTTTTCACAAAAAACAGCTCTTTTTTCTTTCTTTATATGCAGCAATCTCCACAGCACACAATGGGGTTTATTTTGCTTTCCATTACAACACTCTGAAGTAGGGTTAAGCCCACGGAGGTCAGTAGGTGACCCGCAATGAAACAGGTACGCCAGAACTGACACCCAGCTGGTGGAGGCTTTCTTTATCTCTCTGCAATATGAATTTTTCAAGATTCTTCTGGCATGTCTTGCTTTCTGCTCTTTAGTGGACACTAAAAAATGCATATTGTAATTCCCTAAATATGATTAGTTTCAAGGATTTTTTTCCTTTATTTTCATCTTAAATAATTAAATTCTAGAAAATTAGATTAAAAGATTCATTAAGAAGAGCTTTTACATGTCTGAGCATTTTATTCCTGTGTTTATTAAGCTTGGAAATAAGAAAGCATAAATAAACTGTCTCCATGGGATGCTAATTCACTTCGCTTTCTTTTATACATGAAATACAGTTGCAGAATACAGATCATCTTCTGGCTAGAAAGATCATTTAATATTTATTAGTATGTTATCTGGCTCTTCTCATATAAGGAGAATATCCCCCACTTCTCAATCCATGTTTTTTTAGGGTCCTGAACATACCACCAGTAAATGATGATGAACTAATTTTACACAAAAGCAAAAAGATGTTCATTTCAAACTGTAGAATTCCGGGGAGTTCCCAGCCTTAGGTTTTTAGAAGCACCAACATAAAGTTAAGCTTTCTTTAGTGTAACACAGGCAAACAGCTTCGGGAAGATAGATTAAGGAATTTCTTCACTGTGGAAACAGGAGCCTTGCAAAATTGGAGAAAATACTGTGACGACAAGGCCAGAGCCACACTGAAATGGGCTCTGCGACAGGCTGTGCAGTGGCTGCTGCTCACAGCGGCTGCTCTAATCAGGCTATAAAAGCTTCCAACAGCTTCCATGAGAATTGTGATAAAAAAAAAGTAAACTATGCTTTACAGGAAAATGTAAATGTGCTCCTTTCTTAACAAGTACTGACACTTTCTATGGCTTTTATGTATGTTAGCTGATCTGCCATGGGTGGGATATGCCCTGCGTTCTTCACAGATGCTTACCTGTCCTGGCTTAATGGGTTCAGCTCTGCCATATGTATATGCTCAAATACACACACACAGCTATGAGTCATATCGCGTTAGTATAACTTGATACAGTGTGATGTACTAGATGATGAGAGTGACAAAAGGCAATGATTTTAAGTTCTGACCACCTCTCTCCTTACCTCACAGACGTCAAAAAATGACAGCTTGGAAGAGGTAAAAAGCTAATCTTCTGGCAGTGCTCACCCTGGAGTTACTGTGTGCTCTGAACCTCTAATGCATTTTGAGTCATAGTAATAATTTTAATACCATTAAGGGCCTTCTCCATCTCCTGATGGATATGAAACAAAGTCCAAGCATGTGAGAGGAAAAACCACTGCTGATTTCAACAGGATTTCTAAAGAGCGGCTTAGGAAACAGTGGGAGCTCTGATGCGCTGAGCACTTTTGAAGATCCAGCCCCTTTCAAACACTTGCACTTTCATGCTCCCTTTAGGGTGGCAGCAGGTCTTCTCTCCAGCATGACAAACAGGCACTAATACGATGATAGTTTTCGAAAAGCCACCACCCCAAAGCTTGACTGCTTCTTCTTGGTTCAACAGCCACTTTGCCTTGTGGTTCAACAGGCACTTTGCCTCCCTCTCAGTTTACAAAACTAAACAAAATACCTGAGAATAGCAACGAGATTTCAGGCGAGGACCAGCAATACAAAATATTTCGCTTGGTCCTTCCTGCCAACGTGGGGCAGAAGGTGTAGAACACATTCACTCACACATACGCATGCGTTATTCGCTATGGTCTGGTGGCATTCAACCCTCAAATTTCTTTTCACCTGTAGAACAGATGAGCATAAGCCAGAAGAAGTTAGGGGCAGGGCAGATCATCCTGCACCACCCCAGCTCTCCTCCCCAAACAGCTCAGGGCTGCCTCTACTGCCTCAGCCCCATGCTCAGAGGCACCCTCTGCACAGACCTCCAAACCCTGCACCTCCAGCACACCGAGCTCTGTAAACAAGGAAAGCTGAGCACCTTTCTCAAACTTCTTGCAAGAGACTGGCTTAGGACTTTTTGATATGTTAGCACCCAATCTTTGAAATGTAAATGATAGCTCGCTGAATCCCAGTGTAATCAACAGGTAAAAGCTGTGTGCTGCTGGCACAGCAGGGCCTGGGGCAGCAGTTCTTGCAATAGCACCCATCTTATCATGGGTGGCTGTGTGATCCGTAACCCAGATGTCAGTGCTATGATTTCCACCTGTAATTGCACTGTCATTAAGCATAACAGTACATGAAAAGTGTATTTTTATGATGAAAGGGTTAAAATTGTGTCATTGCATATTTTCATCTCTGCACATCAATACATTTCTTTTCCTAAAATCAAAAGATAATTTACAAGCCTGATTGCTCATTTAGAGACCAAGGGAATTGAAGCAACCCTTTCCCATATGAAAAAATACGATTTAACATTTTCCTCATTATTAGGTGTTGGCAAGGCAGACACTAGCCAATTATGCTATCAAAAATACATCAGCATCTTCCCTGCAAAGCCAGGCAGCCTGACGTTGCCAGGTGACAGAAACAAGGAGCTCCCAGCTGCGCGCTGTGGTGCTACAGCCGACAAACCACGGGCTATTTCTGTCCCATGCGTGAGCCGAACACCCACCATCGCACCACGTTCCCTTGATTTCATTTGTGAATTGCCATCAAGTTCCACGTGCTTTTGTCAGGTCTGAAATCTGCAGGCAGATGGAGTAACTAGGGCTGAAACAAAATGCCCTAAAGCTGTTGAAAGAGAGGTTGCTTCAGTTACTGCCTCCAACCAACACTGACCCCAAGCCTTCAAAGGATCCTGTTGACACCCAAGCAGATTCACTTGCCAAAATAGATTGACTTTCTAGAACACTGTATAAACTTATAATACAGCCATTTTCAAGGCAGATCTTGTAACTGTAAAACACTATAGGAGGTGAGTGCTGAAGGTCAGGATGCTACAGTAAACTCAACTTCATAAAGGAGCACTACAGGAAGGTCATAGTCCACACGGAGCAGATATTTCTCTAACACAATCTCATCACAGCATACCACTTCAAAGCGCTTTCCACTTCCAGGGGTTTTTCAGCATTCTGTTGCCTGGACCTAAAAACTCGTTTCCAGTTTCTGTTCGCCTAAGCTCTGGTAACCAAAGCCACACACATGCAAAACCTCTCCTTGTGCTTTTAACTCTAAAGCCATTTCACACGTGCTATTAAAGTTGTTTCACATCAGTAGTCCTCTGGAGTGCTGATGCCTAGGTGGTGTGGGGCAAACCCCGAACAAGAAATACAGAGAGCCAAGCAGAAAGCACAAGGCAGCAGGCGGCTACAGACAGGAAAAGGGAGAACGTGCAACAGAAACCCTCTGCTGCCATAATGGCTTTGGGAACCCCCAAGCCTGCCAGTGCTTCTGACTTATATAACAGTAGGACTGCTAGATATCCTAAAGGATATTGAGCATTTTTTGCTGATCCTAATCTGTTTGGGAACATGTGAAGAAACACTTCCCATGAAAATGGAAGTCTGTGAGAGCTCAGCACATGGCCCTGTCCCAGAATTCCTTTTATGCTGGATTTAAACGTAAAAAGGGAGAGAGAAGAGCTTGAGTCAAGAGTTGTACAAGGACTACAAAGAGTGATTCTACAGAAAAAGACATACAAACCTGAATGTCTATGAGAAAATAATCTGAAACACATATCAAAAGAGAGAAGAGATGATATTACAAAATGGTTACGGAGTTGTAACAGACTGCACAGCAAATGTGGCTTGAAATGAAATGTTGCTTACAAGAAAGAGTGCTGTACATTTCTGCTCCTAGAGGAACCTTCCTATAGATACAAGGCCCCACTTCTACTGGAACCATGAATGCAGCCGTAGGCACCGAGTGGTCAGAAGCACTGACCACTTAACTCTCATTACCACCCACATTTATGTAATTCCACCAAAAATAAAAACAAACACAAACAAAAAAAAACTTTCTTGCCAATGACCTCACTTTTGGAAGAGTGCAGAGCGAAGTGGCTCAGCCTGGGGATAGGTGAGAGCAGTCACTCCAGCCAGTCACTCCAACACAAAATTGCTGTCCTTTGCGTTGAGGATATTTGTTAGTAATTGGACTGCCTCTGAAATTACAACAACAGTGGATAATCTACCCCCCAGGAAAAAAAAAAAAAAAACAAAAAAAAAAACTGGATATTGTTGGCCTGCTCCTTTATAGCAAATGGAAAGAAAATTATTACACATGCCAAATGCATCAGCCCTAGCACATGTGTTCAAAGCACTCTGCGCATCATTTATTCTCTCCTATGGTGGTTTGGAGAAGGAACACTCTTCAAGGAGAAAGTCTGCAAAGATATGAAACAAGGCCTTCTTATCTCACTTGCTTTAAAAAATTTCAACTGATTTTAATTAAACCAAGAAGAAGGTGGCAATTTGGGCAAGATTTAGAGTACAAGGAAAAGAAATCTTGTTCAAATGGTACAGGCTCCCTGCGTTGTACCAGCACAGCCCAAACACAAGCTGAGGACCATGAGTTGAAATACTCCTTCCAGTTGGGTGGTGGGTGGGATAAGCTTCAAGGACCGAATTTGGCCCTGAAAGAACACAGAATATTACTCCCTGCATTTCAGAATGCATTGAGAGAGACTCTTTGTGCTCATATCATTTTCTTTTATGCTTATCTTTTGGCAGAGGTGCTGCAAAATATGTGGCAGAGCTGAGCAGATTTTCTGCAAGGGCATTTTAAGCTCCCAGGTATGAAAGTTGCTCAAAGTCTACTATTATTATTGCCCTTCAGGAAAAACATCTGTGAAAACTTGCTGTTTTATTTATAAACAGAAGTGATGGTGGTTTGGGTTTTTGGAAACCTACTTTGCTGTTTATCTGTAAAAAAAAAAACAAAAAAAAAACACAACCAAACAAAAAAAAACCAACAATATAGAACAAAGAGTACATTTCGCAGGGATGTCTTAAACAGAACAACAAGAAAAGGTTTCCCATCTGCTACAATTCCATTAAATGCTGAGGTGAGGAATTCTGAAGCTTGTGATTTTGGTGCTAGAGGTTTAAGCTGTTCTACCTACGTTTACAGATTGCATCCATCCAGACATGTGTGGATAGTCTATAGATACTTGAAAAAAACTAAATTTGTACAAACAAATAAGTAAATTTTGATTAATGAGTCATATTGACATATAACCCTCGACTTGTATGACAAACGCTTCCAAGCACACAAACATCCTCCAGCAGGGAAATATTCTGTTATTGTCAAGCAGGAACTCACTTCAAAAGACCTTCCCACCCTCCTACATGTCTGTCTGAATGTCCCCAAGGGAAGGTGCTGATCTGGAAACTTGTGCTGGTGATGACAATCAATAACAGAGATTTATGCCTTTAAATCTATAGCTTGCAAATGTGTGTCTGGTTTAGTTGGAGTGTGCTTTGCAGATGAACCTATCACTTGGCCAGCTCAAGAATTAGAGCAGGCAGTTAGAAGAGATAAATTCAGGTAGACACAGATATCGCACTGAACTGTGAGTGCAACTTCTGCCTGTCCTAAGTGGGTGGCTTGTTTTCGTTTGTTATTTTTTGGGGGCACAATCTCAGCTTTGTCTCTGACAATTGTAAAATGTTAAAGAACATACTATATTCTGTATAACAGAAAAATCTGGAAAATAGTCCCAACTGAAGTTATGAAGAATAGCCATAGTTGAGTGACAAGGATCTAAACAACAGAATGAACTTCTAACGGTCAACCAGCAACCTGGGTTTCATGTCAGGATATAATCCTTGTGGAACTTCCTTGTAATTAAAGACAAAAATGAAATTGCTACGTTTCCTTTATTTATTTACATTTTTTTAATAGATATATATATACACTCCATATATTTTGGTTGCTTCTCCTACTTATTTTTGGTAGTTTGACAGTTCTTCATCTCTCTTAGAAACAAAAACCATTCAGAAATATGATTATATGAGATTCAGTGGGATAACCCATACCATATAGTTTAAAGACAAACCTAGCAAGGCTGGATTTTCTGTTTCTACTCATACTGCAAGTTACTGGAACAGAATTCAAGCATGTGTGAAATTGCAGAAACGCATTTCCTTTCTTACCTTCACATTTCTGAATAGCTGAGACAGCCCCAAAGCTCCCAAATTGTCAAAATTAAGGTGGGAAGGGAGATGCAGTCCTCCAGGGAGCTTTTGCAGTGAGAAGGCTGCTAAGGCGAAAGCTGTCAGAGACGCAAGGTGAACGCACACCTGCTGGCAACATTTCCCCTGCAGAGATGCTAATTGCAAAGCAGAGATAGCAAAAGGAGCATGTTCTTCAAAACAATGAAGAAATTATGAAAGAGTGATATGGTTTGTGGAGTTTTCCTTCCTGAAAATCTACTGAAAGATTCCAGGTGTGAGCAGGCTTCTGCAACCAGTGAGCTGAGCTCTGCGCTCCCAGCGCTGGGAGTCAGAGACGAAAGTGACTGAGCGTGATGCAATGGTGGCTTCAAAGGACAGGATTGTGCCCCTGTACCAGCAAGGAGAAGAACAGGGTTCAGGGAATACATAACTTTGCAGTTACCACTACATTATGCCCTTCGTCTACAGTAATTTCTATACACATTATCGAAAGCAAAATAAAGCAACACTGAACAGTCTATCTTCCTTCTCCTCCTTCTCATGCTACTTCATGCATCACTTGTATAGTTTTACGCTGGAGGCAAAAATGGAAAGTCTATTGCTTATAGCTTCTTCCCAGCCTTCTGTTTCAAACACAGTATTGCAGGTTTGGATAATTCCTGGATAACCTCATCTCAAATATCTTGACATTTAATGTTGAAGCTCTGTTCTTGCCTTGTCCAAAAGCATTTTATGAAAAATCTTGATTGTGTTAAATTACCCAGTGTTAACTCCTTGAAATACTTACTCATGGTGGTATTTGCAACAAAGCAGGAATACTTGAAATGTAGGCTTCTTTTGATTTAACTACAACATCATTTTTCTGAAATCTATGAGAGGAACAAGACACTAGGTATACTGAGATATTGATGAGTTTAAAAAAAAAAAAAAACAGGATTTGCAGCCAATTTTTTCAGATCTTAGGGTATAAAACAATATCTTGGGAGTTACACCTTGTGACTCTACTCCCTGTGGTACAGGGAGTTCCCATTCATTTATTGAATATCAGTCTTCAATGTCAAAACAATCACTGGAAGATTATTCTACCTCCCTGCATCCCTGTGTCTTTCTTCCTGCCCCAACAAATTGCTTTCAGTACTCTGCCATCCATCAGGTATATTGCAGCATGTGCTGGAAAACTGCAGTTGCTTATAGATTCAATAAGCCTTAAGAGGAAGAAGGTCTTGCTGCTATCTGGTTATCTGAAATCACAGTCCAGCTCTAACAAAGGCAAAGTGTAGATAGGGGTATTCATAATGTCAGAAATAGACCACTTGGTAACAAATGACATGGGTGAATAAACAAAAGAAAACCTGCTTAATCTATCCTGAGGCCACATCAGAAAGTCATCTCTTGCACCTCACCTGCCAGAAAACAACTCTGCTTAGGAGAAATGTAAATCTCCTCTTCCTCCTCCTTCTGGTGGTGATGCTTCATTTTTCTGTAAACCATACCTAAACCAAAATACTAATGATACCAAAATTCATCTGCTACTGATTCTTGAGAGGATTGAAGGTTTGGTAGGTTTGGGGCAATGGATATTTCATCTTTTACAGTTCACATAATAATGCACACCCTGGAACACATCCAAACCCCCTTTTAAAATTATAATTGAAGTTTTATACATGTAATAACCCAGCTACTGAAAGGCAAATTAAAAATAATGACTATTGCTGTCATATATCTATCCTGTATAGGCAAGAGTTGTCCTACAGCATAACAACTGACATCTACTGGGGGCTTTAGGGACCATTTCAGCCTCTATGCCTCATTTCTTCAGAAGAGGGGAGCAGAGGGAAAGCAGGCTGCAAGAACATTTACCCTCTCTTTCCATGTAGTTGTTCAAGCTTAAAATCCTATTCCTGGCCTGGCTGGAGCCAGCTCCTGGAGCCCCCAAACACATAAGTGCAGATTCTCTCAGGACTAGGAATAGCAGTGCTCTGTTTCCTCCTAAATGCAGCGCAATCAACTGTACTTTACTGCTCACGTTCCCTCATCCATGTTATTATTGTTTCAGACACAACATGCTCAAGGAGGGATTTCCAAATTGCGTTACATCCCTCACCACTGTCAATACAAAATTACTTCAAAGCATTATGAAAAGGCTGATTGAATAGCTAAATTTCTCCTCAGACGCATGGATGTGCCCCGTGCGTGGAGCCTGGCACTGCAGCAGAATGGGAGCAAATTAAATCTGGTAACCCAGGAGTGTCAGTGATGCAGGAGGAAGATGACAATTACGTGTGTTGTTGTAGCAAAACCCGTCTGAAAGAAGAGCACGTTGCCTTTCTGAACAACATCACTTTCATTCAGCCTTTGCCTGCTGCTCCTGGTCCATGAGCTCATTTCTCCGAAGCTTCGTAAGCCTGACAAGAAGGTTGCAGAGCTGATACGTAACTTTATCTTTCCAAGAAGATGCCATCTGTATTAAACGCTAAAATTAACCAAGGCTAATTGGTTGCCACACACAGAGCACGATATGTTCTGCTGGATAAAGTAACAAACGTATTAGTAGGTTTAAGCTGTTCCATTGCTCTCCACCACAGAAAGCACACTCACCCTATCAAACCCGAGCCGCAGTCGAGCTGCGCTCCTGCCTGCTATTACACGCCGGATACGGCCACCACGGCTAGCGCCACCCAGGAGAGATGGCTCAGAATTACCCAAAAGGAAACAAATGTATTTAAAATACAAATGCATGTTCTGACTTCTCACATATCTTGGAAGTTATTTGCAATTGGATCTTCATTTCTCTACATCTCAGAGAAAGCCACGGATATTGAGTAGTACAACTTTTGTATTGATTTGTGCTTCCTAGGACAATACTGTTATTTTATTTCAGATCCTTTATGTGGAATGACCTCGGTCGCCTCAGAGCTTCACAGCTGGAGAATTAGGACGCTGTCATCAATTATCTCCCTTTTTCTGGATAAGGCAAGTAGTGAACCAGAGACACTGCAAAGGAAGATGAAAGCAGCGAGCACTGCGTGCAGTTACCCCTTTCTGCAGGAAGCTGCTAATGTGAGAAACAAAGCCTCCAGTTCATCCCCAGTCCTCCCAGCAGCCCATGAAGAAATCAAAGAAAATGTTTACTTCTACCAAAAAACAAACATACAAACAAAAAGAAACAAAACAGAAAATAAACAGAAAAACACACTTTCTCAGTGCTAGTGCATTTGATGTAAAATAAGAACTGAGATATGCATCTGTTACAGTAAAGAAATGCAATAGAACTCCCTCCATAAATTAAATGATGCTACATCAGATAAAATTCCATTTTAATTTGAAACTCGTTTTAAATTAATGCCGAGTTTAAGAAGTTATTATCTAAGATTTAATTGCATGCATTATGTTTGTAGCCTTAGGTATTATAGACATTCCTTTAATATTCCCTGCAATATATTGAGATCATGGAGCAATCATTTAATTCTGCTTGAAGAACGTTCTGGAGATAACTAGGGGAAGGAAATGTAGACAGTTCAGAAGTTTTGACTATTGAGTGAAAAAAGTACACGCAGTATTTTAAAGAGACCAGACCAGACACAGGTTATGGAAAACCTTCACAAACTTCCTTCTAGCAGCAATAGGTTTTGGCCCATTTACAAAGAACTTTCAAAATTTTTCTTGTAATACACTTGAAAGCATATGGGCTGTCATTAGTGTGTTAGAGTCCACTCTTGACAGTCACACATGACATTAAAAATAGATTTTTCAAGATACAGCATGAGTGTTTGGAACAATATCAGATATTTTCCGTCAAAGTTTTAAAATATCAAATGCGCGCAATAACCAGAGCCCATGATCGTGCAGCTAAAGTCAAGCCTGTGGAGGGCCAGCACAGTTTCTTTTGACTCCTTTTCCTCCGTTCCGCTGATTATTTGATAGAACTGTGCTCTTCAAATGTTAGTTTAACTTAGAATGTTTGCTTAATTAAAAGCAATCTTTGCAATGAAAATATACTGCCTAGTGTCTGCATATTTTATTGTGAATTGAGCAGAAAGGACACAAGGAAGCCAAGCTAGACTATTACGGAAATACTCTACAGTGAACAAACAAAAAGGGTTTTCACTTTTCATTCAATCATTGTAAATGGATACAAACTTTCTTTTCTTTGTCATTTAATTTTAAATTAGTCTTTTCAGACATCTGCTAGGATCTGCCTGAATTAACAAAACTGCACACAAATCTGATATGAGCACTCAAGTTCTGCTTTCCCCAAACTGCATTAACTTGCACAGACACTCCATGGAACTAATTGAACATCCCTGGCACAACATTCTAGACTTTCTGATTTAACTTTATTATAGTTAGCAGAAATAACAGTGTAGAAAGAAAAATGCTGCTAAGGATTGAACGGCATACGTTCTTGACGTGGATCAATAAAAGCAGGCTGCTTATCCTAATTCATTATCTTTATTATTGCTCCTTTTAGGTGGAAAATGAATTTCCCCACAAATCAGAAAAGCAGCATTCAACACAAAGGTCTTTGCGCTCTTTCAAAGAGTGAAGGGTACAGTTTACTTCCTAGAATTTCCCGGGAATCTTTCTTCCTACCGTTGCAGGGAGTATTTCTGATTCTGTTGCCATCTCCTCTTCCTGTGACACATTATGACTGCATTATTTATTCCCCACTTGCTGAAGGCTTTCAAATTACTCTACAATATTAAGGAATGTTCTGATGACTGTGGCCGTATTCTGAACTGAACATCTGTTATGAAACTCCTGAAATTATAGAGGACCTGCACTCAGTACTACAGATGGCCTTTTGGGGTCTATGTTCCTACCCTGTGGATGGATAGGGTAGACAGGACTTTCAGAAACAGATTAACAGAATCTATGGGTTTTCTCTACTATGTATTTGTGTGGTTGATATCCATTACAACATAACAATCACCTGGAAATCCCGCTAATTTCAGCGGTCAGGCTAAATCTACATGAAGAGATGTTCTACTGTTGATTTTTTCCTAAAAAGAATTCTGAATAAAAATAAAAGTTTCCTTACTTAACCAACAGTTTCTTAGAAGTACCTTAGATTTCAAGATGCAAATTCTACAGACAGAATAACATCAAGATTCTGCAATATATGGTAACAGATGCATTTGTCTGGGAGGTTTAAGGTCTCATTATCTTTGTCTGCCACTGGGTTTCATTCTTTGGGCATTCCCATTCCTTAAGGCTTCTGTCAAAGCTGTACAAGGAACAGCCATGAATCATGAATTTTTCACATACCCATACCCATTCTCTATCATCCCTAAAAAATAATAATAAAAAAAATAGAAAAGCCACAAAAATACCCACACAAAACAAATGTCCCTTTTCTATGAATAATGGGACATAAGGAAGAATCAATCACTGGCAAAGTGAAAGATGTTTAATATTGATTGTTTTTGTCTGAAAGATGAGGAAACTTTTCTAATAGTCTTTTGGGGACATGAGGAGGGATGCTTATAGATTTGTTTTCCTTTCTGTATTCTCAGAGGAGTTTGGAAAAGATGAGGCTATGATAGATTATAATTCTGCAAGGAATGACTAATGAGTAACCGAACTACCTTTGTAGCAGTAGTGAAGGAAGTAATAACCAGAGTAATTGGGTTTATTGGGTTTCTGCTTAGCACACATCCAGTCCCCTCTTAACATCCTGTCCCTCCAAATCACTTTTATGCTCTATGTCTTTCCTTTTATTTTTATTATACCTGACGTGAGTTATTTCATGAGATTTGACCTTGTGTTCTTAATCTCATGTACTTCTTCTGAATAGTTTATCTTCTTTATTCGCCTTCAATAACTGTTCTGTCAAACAGGCTGCATAAACATAACATCTCAGTCTGTAATGCCAGCCCATGTCTGGCTCAGAGTGAGGATATTCTTTAATAT
The DNA here is from genome assembly GCA_013399715.1 of Alectura lathami. Taxonomy (NCBI): domain Eukaryota; kingdom Metazoa; phylum Chordata; class Aves; order Galliformes; family Megapodiidae; genus Alectura; species Alectura lathami. The sequence goes on along the minus strand of VXAV01007771.1, from coordinate 118,588 downwards.
AGCCCCAAGAGCTAAATTTCTTCTTCAATCAGTTTCTCTGAGAATAAGTAATAGCTAAGGATAAATTCTGGTGAAGTGCATGACCCTCTTGCAGAAGTCACAATGGTACTTGTTTCCACATTATTTACAACTTCCATTTCCTACTAAATGTGTTGTTTTTTTTTTTTAATTATTTACTTAAAACAGGTAGAAAACAGCGAGAATTAGATGCAAATTTAAAGAAATAGCTATTGTGTGCTATGATTTTATTTTTTTTTTCCCTGAAAGGATTTTACATTCCTGCTGTGAAGGTGTCTCTCTCTGAAATGTATTCTTGTAGGGAATAAAGCACACATTTCTTATTTCCTGCCCGTGACATTCCGCTTCCAATTCCCCAAGAGCAAAGTAGCCATTTCAGCCCAGCCCAATGACTCAGTAGCTGGTTGTTCCCTTAAGCTTGGTGGTTTGCATAGTGATTTTATTCTAGTTGCAACATCATGTCATGGTGTTTCAACAGGATCTCCCTTTGGGGAAGAGTTTTCAGACCAGACTCAGGCTTCCAGCACAGCTGGAACTTGCGTTCACAGATTTCCCAGCGGTGGTTCATTTCGCAGCCAGCGCAAAGGCATGGCTCGTGTTTTCTCATTTCCACTACGCATGCTTTGGTCCCAGGTGGCACCATTCCCTCTCAAGAGAAAACTGATAATCCAGAAGATGCTTGGTCCAACTATTACTATGTCCCCATCTAACAATAATTTTCATGTCTCGTGTACCAGATAAATCCTTTAAGGGAAAAAGACACATTTTAATAGCCAGTCTGTGTCTTCCACCTATAAAAGGGAAACTGCAGTACTTGCATCTTTTTTTGAACACCATGGAATTAACAGATGAAAAACACTGCTGTAAGAACTAAGCACCTTCTGATACCTGGGTTTACTCTCCCTGTACCTTTGTACAAAAGAAAATAAATTATTTTGAAACAACCTAAGACCCGACAATTGCCTTCTAGTTACAGGCTAGGCCTTCTTGACCTTCTAGTTACAGCCTGGGCAATGCAAATGCAAAAAGGCAACATGTAATTCACTGAAGGAAAAGAAACTTGCAATGAAGATTTCAGAGTTCATTGTGGTGAGGTTTGTTCTTCATCCTTTAAAGAGCAGTCTCTTGGGATGAGCTCAGTTTCCATGCAACAAGATCAACAAGGGAAACAGTCCCACAGTCCTACGTGCAATGGTTATGGGAATTTTACCTGACAAATGAGGCATCTTGTGCAGTTCATTTATAAAACTTCCAGTTAGGTTTTTGAGAATTAGTGTTCTGGCTGTGCCTGCATGGTGATCATGATCATACTACGACCACGTGCCAGATCTGATATATACATTTTTATATGTATATATATATAAACACACATATATATACATATGGTGAGTATGACAGTTTGGCCAAGTATAATTTCCTACAACAGTAATAACGAACACATATTAAGAAGTACAGACACATACTAGTCATTATTAGGAGGCCCTGTTCATTCTAGAACATCATTCTGAAGTCAGCAGGCACAAGGCAGGGTGGTGAACACAGACTGGCAAAGCCCTGCTTCCTTGCGGAGCCCCATCAGGGTCTCAGCAGCACCATTGTCCCCTTTACAGAATGTGTGGACAAGGCAAGGATTAAGACCAGTTCTGGAGGCTGCCAGTCATTTTGTGTTATCTTTCAGTCGTTACCTGCATATTGTTAGACAGAGAGAAAAATATTTCTAATGGAGAAATATTATATACAGTAAGAGAGATTGATCAAGGCTGGTATAATGCAGAGATAATTCGGGTCCTTATATTTCAGATTCAGTGTAGCTGTTCAATGAGTATAGTTTTAGTGGCCTTCCTCTTTTATCCACTAAAAATTGGATTAAATCTTCCTTGCTTTAAACACTAGCACCCTCCAGCTCTGTTAATAGAAAGATCTTGGCACCTTTCAAATCTACAGAATCTGGCTGCAGCAGAAATATTACATACACGACTGAATACCTTCATTTACAGAGAATAACCAGTGAAAGCAGAAGAAAAGACTAATGATAATAAGTATAATAGTGACTGCATTCGGCCAACAGGGTCAACGGCTAATCTTGCTACAGTCCAAAAAAGGTTATTTTAATTCCAGTAATTGGCCCCAACCAGCAGCAACAATTGATGTGCTGCCACTTTTATCTGCTTGCCATGTTCATATGCAGCTGCACTGCAAGATGAACACAAATTGCCTGCTCAAGTCAATGAAAGTGATTGCTTCTGCTCACGTTATTGATCAGTTGTGTTGCCTATACAAAGCTTCAGTCATTGTACCACCTCTAGCTTACTGAAAATGAGTTGTCTGGAGGTACCACAGTATTTAGACAGGCAAGGAACAGACTAAATTCTATTGTACTCATGACCATTATTATGATTGCTTGTCCTAATGACTAACGTTTACATGATGGTGATCATGCACTTACCCCTGAGCAGTCCGCAAGCTTCATGAAAGATTTTACAAGAAATATTTCTGAGCCTGACAGCATTATTATTGATATTCCAACTACCGGTGATGCAACCTAGGGCCAAAAGAAATACCACAATTATCTCTTGTAGGCGTTGTGCAGCTCCTTAATCACAGAAAACATCACATCCATCTACCATTAAAAACACAAACCTTACAAGGAGACCTATGACCACAACATGTAGGTGGGGAGTCACAGGCGGTGAGGGACGTGCCATAGGTTCCCAGTTTACCAGCACTGTCAGTGAGAAATCACAAAACCCCCCAGGAAAGGCTGCCACAGCTCACAGACATTCATCAGCACGGTCATGGCCAGCTGAGGATCCAACCTGTTCACCATCCCAGGAGGCTCTATTTTCCTTTCGGCTTCTCAGGGAGCATAAAGCTCCTAGAGCACACATTCAGCAACAGTGCTAAACGGAGTGGACGTAACGCAGAATCATGCTTTTGTGTGAATACTTGAGTTCCATGTCAGAAACGATGTTGGCATTAATATTTTATATCAGATTTCAGCTACTCAGCAGAAAGAGAGCGGACAGAGAACCATGTACACTGTGTTCAATGCAGTGCCCAGGTGACCTCTGCCTGAGCTAACTGTGCCTTACGGACCCATCCCTGCCGTCACAGACATCATCCAGGTACCTGCACCTTCCTCCAACTTCTGGCTCTTAACTCCTGTTTCAGGGAATGCATCTTCTCTTAACTTTTCTGCTGTTTGGGACTATGAAAAAAAAAAAAAAAAAAAAAAGTGTAAGTGCTCTAGATTTGAGGCTTTACTTTATGAAATGCAGAGTAATAAACTTACTTATATGTAAATAGCTACTTCAGATCTGCTATATTTAGATAAAATTAATCTCCAGAAATATAATACATCAAGGAGAAAAACATGAGGCAAGTCCTGCCACAGTTTCTTCTGTTTCATTTTGCTCAGCTTTAAATAAAAATTTGAAGTATTTTGTCAAGCATTCAGTAAATGCCATAAAAATAGAGCTGAATAACTACGGGTCTACATACACCATAGAAAAATCATCCTGAGGGCTCTGAAGGACATAGTTAACCCCTGTAAGACTAAATAACAGGATTACAGCCTGGAACAAGGTGTCTTGAAATCTGGAAAACTTCCGAGGAGGTTTGTCTGCCTTCACTGAGGCAGTTTTGGGGTTACTTACTGTTACGTGCTGGCATTTAATAAATCTAACGTGTATGTCTTGCTGTCCTCTGTCCAACAGATGAGAGCACAGGGAGTTTGCAGCAGCCTGTTGGAGAATCCTGCCTTTTTCACAGTGAGGGCACCTCTAAATGTCTTCTCCCAGTGCTTTAACTCCATGTTTGTGCACCAAGGTGGAAGCAATTAATTACAGAGGTTTCAGCAGAGCTGAGAGCTCTTCACTGGAAAGCACCTTAATATTGGGTATGAATAAAGAAACCCAAGAGCTCTGGACCCACTCCAGGACTAATGCTCGTCCCCTTTCTTTATGGATACTCAGAGAGAGCTGTCCCCACTCCCCAAAATGTATTTGAGGAAATTATTTTTTCCACCTAATTATTTGGCCAATTCCCCACAGCAGAGATAAGAATCACAGCATATGCATTTTGCAGATTGCAGATCTCCGTTATCCTTGTATTTAGGCATTTCAGCCTAAACAGCTGGAGTGTTGGTTTTTTTTTTAACCCCATAAAAGATAAATTAAATCAGAAAGTTTTGTTCAGCATGAAGAAGTTCAGCTGCATATCTCCAAGCCACACATGAGATGAAACAACTTTTTAATTTTACTTTTTAAATGCCTCCTTAGTGGATTAGTTGGGGAAAAAACTTTTTCCTCCAAATTAAAAAAGTAGCAACTGGATAGGAATTGTGCTATGAACATCTGCAATTTCATGGGCTTTGGAAGTAAAATATAATAACTAAGTGAGAAATGTTAGATTATGTTGCTTCTTTGTTACCATTTACTGCGCTTTTTGTCCAAAATGTTGTACTAAGATTTCTACTGAACTTAAATCATTGATTTCTATATTTAGAAGGTGGGAGAGGAAACCCAACTAATTCATTCACTGGTCCTGAACAAGCCCCATGACACAGGAACAACTCCAACATACCAAAGAGAAGAGAAATTGCTTCCAAGTTTTGGCAGTTATCCAGTCCCTGGTGTTCCAGGGACTGATGCCAAATTATTGAGACTGAGGTTGGTACCACTCAGATTCTGCTGCCTTGTAAAAATTACACTGACATTACAGCTAGCAGAACACGTGCAAGGGGTACAGCTGGGATGTACCGCACTGAAGTCCTCCTGCATCAAAGACACCCCCATGCAGCTCCTGCTGGGGTAACATGATCTGCACTGACCTTTTTGAGCCTGCCCTGCCTTCCCTTGTGCTGCTACCTGCCAAGTGCAGGTTTCAGGGCTGGTTTCAGCGTTCCCAGTGAGGAGGTGGCCCTGGGCACAGAGGGGCCCGCAGCAGCCACACGTGGATGTGGATGCGCGCACTGCTCACCTCCTCCTGCACATCCTGACAGTATTTGCCAGCATTCGTTCATCCAGAGAAAAGGAGTTTACAGAAGCTATGCATCTGTTTCCAACTTTACAACACTTTCAGAATGATTTGGCTACATCTGGAATGAACAAGTACAAAACATGTCTCTTTAGGTATTAATATCTACAGGAGAAAACAAAACACGTTCACCAAATCTCCTGTCAGACCTGCTTCTGTATACGGTTATCAGTACAAAATCCTGAACTCTTGTACATTCTGCAGGGTATAGGAGAAAAAAAAAAAATTGCAAAGACAAATACAAAAGAAAGCTGATAAATTAACTGTGCTTTTATTTGTTGATTTCCATCTAACTGAATGCAGGTTAAAAACAAAAATGTTAGAAACACTCACACTAATCAGGTAAATTTAAATTGTAAAATTTTATTTCATTTTTTGAAAAGTACTGCCATGATAAAACAGATTTGTCATCACTTCTGTTCTATGTACAATGATAAAGGGAGAGTGTTCCAAACAGCAACAATTCTGTATTTCAGTCACACAGAACGTGGTTTGAACATGGTTTGCTGTTCAGATGAAAAGCTTAATTTATCAGTAAAATTAAATGACTAATATGTTAGAACGCATGTTTAGTCCTGCAATTCTTTATAAATTAACTGAGAATACAGTGTCTATTACAAGTTCTTATATTCAAGTATTCCAAGCCTTTTTATCTGAACTACAAGAGAATGATGAGGAGGAAGGTGTAATTAATGTTATTAAAAAGCAAACAAACAAACAAAAAAAAATCACATTAAAAAAAAAACCCTCTGAAGAATTAAAAGCAAAGTACATTTTCATGCCCTTTTCTAGACTATCTTTTCCCTGATGGATGCAAGAAGGGGAGGTATTTTATTATTCCCCCCAAGCCCCAGATTTTCTCTATGTACCAAATCCTCAGCTTCCACGAACTGGAGCAGTTGATTTTACAGGTTGGACTACATTAATTTTAACTAGCTGGAGCTCTGTCTGGCTGGTCTGTCCTGGAGAGCAACGCTATCCCCGTGTTTTTCTGACAAGGCATTTGCTATTGCATTGCTTGCTTCCAGAGGGAGCCCTCTCTGTCAGCAGAGGCTGCAGCGTGCCAGGTGACGCTGCGCTCGCTGCGCTGCCTGAGGTTTGCTCACCGTGCAGATCGCTGCAGCCATGGCCACTACTGCAAGCATCGCATCCTTCCCAGGGCTACCATGAAGCGTGGGAAGGGTACGGCAAGGACAAGCTTGCAGGAGGTGACTGACAGCTGGCAAAATATGAAGGAAGTGTGCTGAGGAGCAGACTCGCTGTGGATGCTGCCCCAAGTTTCTTTCTGGAATCGGAGCCTTAGGAAAAACCAGAGATGAAACAATCTTTGTCATTCAAAAGGGTAAGTTGTCCATAGATCACGAGCATGATGGACAGTTATCTCGCTGGAAAAATCTGAGGCCTGACAAAACGCTAGACATAGTGATTAATGACACGAAGGGATGATGGCAGGTTAACGACGTAAGCCTATCTCACTACACGAGGAAAATATCACTGCGACTTTTTAGGCAGATGGATTGCAATTCTCCTCACATGCTACATCTACAGTTTTTATTTTTGAGAGTGAAAACACCCTTAACAGTGATTTCAAGCTTTCTTTGGCTATTTGAGTTATAAATCATCCACAATCTTTCCATTCGGCTTTGAATTAACTTTGCAAAGCCAAGTTTAGGTTCCACTTTTGGTCACGTAACTGCCACCTTTCAGTCGCTGTCTCGATACGGTCCCCAGCCCCAGGTCCTCGCCCACCTCCCTGGCACCACACAATGGCACACACCTTGCAGAGGATCAGCACTGCCCCGACGCAGCCACACACCCACTGCCTTTCCTCTGCTCACACCACAGGCTGAAATAAACGTGCACAATCTGTAACACACGGTACAAACGTGCTGTCAGACTGGTGGTGGGTGCAACTGAAGCAGGTGATAGAGGCTACAGAAAAATCCTCAGGTAGAGGAGCTTGGGGCACAGCTTCTCTTCACAGTAGCATGTATGATAATAAAGTCACATTTAAAGCAAAGTGAGTTTAGCTTCATTGAAAATGCCTAAACCAGGTATCTGCATCTGTCACTGCTTTTTTAAACACTGGCTAAAAGCTTCTAAATTCTGTATAAGATGTCTATCTATTTTTCTGAAGGAGTAATAGTAAGATAAAGCATGTTTTGTATATGCTTAAAAGCAAAATAAGCTGAAGTTTTGTACTGCTCTGAGGCTCAGCTCAGGACGTATTGTGGTAAATATCTTGGCAGAACATAACTCCCAGAATTTAAGCTAAATTAAGGTGAAGGACATTACGATAATTCAAAACAAGAATCTCAGAAAGCACTTACAGTAAAACAAGGTAGTTATCAGCAATATAAAACAGTTAGCAATTAAAGATTTTGATTAGGGATTTAACATGTTGGCTAGGACTCACAATAAAATCAGCAATATGCATGTAGGACTTGTCTTTCCTTATGGAAAACATTGTAGCTTACTCTGAAGAAATTAGGCGCATTTGATCTTGATACCATTTCAAAGAATTTATTGAAGCTCATTAAGCACAGAAGATATATTTTTTTGCCATAAAAGCAGTGGTGGATCTTATGAAGATTTTTTTTTTTTTCTGTAAAAGCATAGAATTCAACAAGAGTAACTGTGAATTTAAGGGGAATTTAATAAAAGTCTTAGAAGAACATTGACGTGACATTTCAAAACCAGCCGTATATCTAAGAGATAATAGATAACCCCTTAGTTCACGGTACATAAACTAATCCGTAAACATTAATATGCCTTCCCATTTTCTACTCAGGTGATCTATTATTTTCTTCTGAAACAATTTAGAACATTGGGAAAAAATCCGGACCATAATTTTGACACAAAGTACATCATGCGTTCAGATGCATGTTTGCATACAAGTCAAAGTTAAATTTCTTCTGCATATTACGCTTAATTTTGTCACCTTTATGCAAAGTCAGTAATCACCTCAGCCTAATCTTCCAAGATATTGTGGCACTAAAATGCAAAAATGTACTCAGAAGGACTTTCAAAGGCAGCTCCCTGATTAACTCGTTTTAGAATCAGTGCTTTCATGTGAGTAATACAACTAAATAATTAAAGACCCACAGGCAGCCCCATATGCAGATCAACATGTCATTACAGTGTTTTACATAGGTGTTACGCATCTAAGTGCCTTTGAAACTCCAGTTTGACAGATCTTTATATTTAGGTGCATCACCATTTTGAAAATTCCGTTCTTAGGCTCCTGTGCTTTCATGGAATTATCTGAAAAATAAAGAGTCACCAACTGTGGTAAAGCTTAATATATTAGAAGACCATGCTGCGCTCAGACACCAAACGAAAAGGTGTGTTGGCACTTGAGAAGGAACAGGATGCTGCAAATGGGAGCATAACTGTACTGTAGCTCATTGTATTTTAGAAAATTAAGGAACTGATGCATCGAGTTCTGGATTTTCTGAACTCTGAACATTTCTGCACAGGAAGAGAATGGTCCTGCTCTTCCACCAAGTCTGGCACATTCAAAGGTAAAATACTGAAGTCTAAAGGTACATGTATATATACTGAAAAAAAAAATAGAATACGGTCAGGTTGTTTGTTCTTCAAACACAACTAAGTAATTATTTTCAACAGCTGTGTCCTTCCACACTGTGTTGCTGTTATGGCTGTGGCTCACGTAGCGGCTTTTTCTTGTGTGTCTTTGGGAAAAGGACAAGCCAGTGCATTACCTTGAACCGCCACAGATCTGCTGTAGGCCTAGTTTTTAGAGGGAAACTGAGAGATTAGGGATAACAGAACCGATGGTTATAAAGGACTAATCTCTTTGGACGTTTGCCTTCCTTGAGCTTAAATCCCCCTGTCTCCCCCTCCAGCCTCAGATCACCAAGGGCTGGTTCAGCATCAGTTTCTGTAAATAAATGATGTGGGGTGGAACAAGCAAATCCTTCATTACCTCGTTACCTTTCATGAGCAAGTCGTGTGGTGACCTTGAGGCAGTTACACAACCTTATTTTGCAGTAGCACTGAGCCAAGAAACATGGGTGAAACAAGGACCACGCTCAAAGCCAGCTGCTACAATTCATCTTGTCTTTCTGGGGCAGACAAATTGCAATACATGTTGCAAATAGATTAGTTTGCCTGAGAGCAATCTATTTTTGGTTACCAAGTTGTGTTCTGAAATTACAAAAATATTATTGTTTAAGGGAAATAAGAAATGACCAATGTAGGCTGCTGAAGTGTGATATTAGTGCCACTTGGTCCAAGCCAATATTATAGAATGAAACATCTCTCAGGGTTTGAGAAATGATCCATGGGAAGTAGCAAGGTCAAACAAATGCTTTGAAAGCTGACTCCATGTTAGCTACAGGGTAGCAGTGGCTGACAAACTTCAACTCTGTGTGACAGATGCAGAAGCTCTAGAGTGCGTGGATGTCATCACCACCAGAACAGAGCCTCTGGTTAGAACAGGGGAGATTCAGTCCAACCACAGGTAGCGGCTGCCACCTGAACTTTCATTCACTCTGGTGTTCTCAAGCAATAGGCAAATCTGAACTCTCATCTCCACTTTTCTGTTATCAGCTTTGCGTATTTTGTGTCGTAGTGAATATTTAGACAGAATAATATTTTTGAACACTCTGAAAAACAGCAGCCATTACCCAATGGCACAAACAGTTACACATGGACAAATGGACAGATGCAGCAGAAGCATCAGCTGCAGGGAGAAAAACTTTGACATCAATGCCTAGAAATACTTCAAGAATCTTGCTAGCCCTGATTGGCTCCAAATTTTTTCATTCTGAGTAGTCTCATGGAAGTCCTTCAGGGTAATCATTTCCCAAAGTACCTTACTTAACCCAAACCTTAGGGAAGTCATTCCCTTGCATAAACTAAATTGGCGTGAAGTCTGCTGTGAAGACTTTTGATAATTTTGCAAAAGTGTACTTGAATGCTAATAAGTCAATGGCACCCTTGACTTGCCAAGGCGCGTTACCCATTGATCGCTCTCCGTGTTTTAGTTTAAGGAAACTCATAGGGATGCAAAGAGCTCCCATTCCAATCTCAAGACAGCTGAGTTTCTCTACCACTATGCCAGAATTACTTAAAATTCAGAAAGAATGTGATGACAAGAAGTTGAAGCTTTTGCATCTCTAGTTGGCTTGACATTTCTGTAGTTAGCTGAACATTAAGAGAAAACTCTACACTCTCTCAGGCAAAAACTTCCCACTGATGAGAGATGCCTCCCAAAGCAGTGGTACTCCTGTATTTCCATGCTACATGCATTTTTTTTTTTTTTTTTTTTTTTTGTCTTTTGTC
>VXAV01007771.1:77588-102940 GCA_013399715.1 Alectura lathami | reverse complement strand
CAAAAAAAAAAAAAAAAAAAAAAACAAACACCCACTTACTGTTGAACTAGAGTCAACAAATATAATTTCATTTTGAGAACAGGTGCATTTTCTATCTTACAAAAAAAGAAGAAATCCTGAGTTTTAAGACATCCCCATCAGTTTCTTTGTGCAGACAAAAGGAAGCCCCAGAGGCGTAGTGCAAGAGCGATATGCTCAGTGGAAGAGCTCCCACTGACTCCAGCCCCATACGAAGATAAGTCACAGGACTCACACTCACACTTCACCCCCTAACATTTTGTCCTAATTTTCTAGGTCGAAGAACAAAAACAGGCTTCTTGGAAAGGAGGTGCCTGTCCACCAGAGAAAACAGTTTTATCACTGAATTTACCGTTGCTGTGTAGGAGCGCAGTGTGCCACATCATTTTACTGGGGGCGTTTCCCTTAGCTCCCCCCTGTTGCACAAGACTGAGAAGTTACCTTGAGTTAACAATAAACATAATATAAACTTTACAAAGCTTTTTTGCAGGAAGAAGCTCCCATTTCTGCAGCTTCCACATCACTGTTTCATGTTTCCAGAAACACTCCACACCTAGCTCTTTGAAGCACTGAAATTTTTGAAAAATTTAAATAAGCTCCATACACGTAGAAAAAGGTGGCAAATAACATTAATTGCAGCCAGTTTTACTCTGAATAGGTTTTTAGGAACCAGTATAAAAGAAAAAATACAAGAGCTTTTATAATATGATGAAACAAATGTTTGTTGGTTTTGTTTTTTTTTCTTTAAAGCCAGTGGGAACTGTAGCACTCATTAGGAAGCAGATACTTTTCCCCAAGAAATGTGGCTGCCTTAGTAGAAGAAAGGAGCAAGAAAACATCTAGTAAACAGGAGCTGAACACAAGCATTTTAATGTTCTAATTGTTGCAGTGGGAGCACAACTTTTCCTTCCACCGCAAGTTGGTGATATTTTTTTACTCTAATAGACTTCCTGCCCTGTTTTGCCTAAATATAGGGAATGTTCCAAGAAAAAGCTAGCACAAAGTAAGCAAACAGGGCTGCCATAAGCCCAGCTGATAACCTGAGCTAAATAAAGCATTTTAAATACATAATTCTGGTAAGGGTTCTTAGATGTGTTGCAGTGTTGCATCCCCATGGGAGGGCTGCACTATAAGATAAAGTTATGTTTATACTCGTAAATTAATTTTGTATAATAAGTAAATAAGAAAGGTCAAAATTAAACTCAAATATTAAAACCTATTTTCTCACAGGAGTAAGTTACTGACTAAACCAGCCAACAGCTCGAGGAGCCCACATTTCAGTGAGAAAGTTAGCTAATAGCACCTGGAGGCTTTACCATTGGAAGTGTTTACTTCAGTGTTTTCAAACAACATGCTCCAAAGTTCCTACTTTTGAAATAAAAAGCTGCCAATGCTTTTAAAGTAATTTTTTTTATCAGGACAAAAGTTTAAAGATTACTGTAACCATTAGAATTTTAAAACCTGCACAGATAGAACTAATTTAGGATGCTTTTTAAAAAAAAAAAAAAAAATTTCTTTGTGTACAAAATTCAGGAAATCATCGAATCATAGAATGGCCTGGGTTGAAAAGGACCTTAAAGACCATCCAGTTTCAACCCCCTACTAGATGATGTGGTCGAAAACCAAATACAAATAGTAAACAACAAGGACTAGAAAAGAACAGAAAGACAGCTTTAATGGTCAGGGAACACTTCAAGATAGCAAGCTCGGACAGACATCTGTGTGAAGAACAACTCCCGCAGGGTGACATCAGCTCCCACTACAAAGCGTGAGATGTTCTGAAGCTATTTATAGTCTGTAAAATGATTGCAATTTTGAGACAATTTTAGGAGAAAGATCTGACAATGTTATTTTACAATGACTTTGTTTTTGTTGTGTCTAATAATTACTGCAGATATAACAACATGTCTGCTGTATGCTGGAACATCTCTGTTTCTACACCATTACTAAATACCTGAGTTGGATTTAGAGAGCAAATGGGATTTGTCAGAACTCAGTAAGCTCTTCCTAAGAGAAACTGGAATATATAAAGTCAATTTAATGAATGAACTACTGAAAAATTGATAATTCTGTTTTAATAAATCAGTATCATTTGGGTATAATTGACTACCATCACTTACATGGACATGTAATTTTTGTTCTTTCAGTATTTAAAATAGGGCACTCACCATAAATACTATTTTGGGTTGTAGGTGAATTTGCACGTTACCTATCACTGAGGGACTATTCTATTGCTTAATCCCAGCACTATTTAGCCTAGTGTCAGTTTCCCCTTTTAACGAAGGCCCCATATTAGTAATCAGTAAGTGACCCATCCCCTCACAGCAGGATGTGAGCAGAGACCAAGGTCGTTGGCAAACCTTTCTGCATTGCAACATGAGAAATAAAGTAAGTGTGAGACGTATTCTGGCCTCTGTAAAGTCAGTGGTACTGGCTTCAGTAGCACCATGGAGGATTTTGCCTTGAGTTCTGTGGTGCAGAGCCTTCTGGCTCTCAGCACCAAGGGGCAGCAAGCAGTGACTCTCATGTACTGCACTGCATGAGTGGAAATCCAGGCTTCCTGCTGGGCTTGTCTTCAGCCTCAAAGTTCAGACTATCCTTCAGAAAGCAGGTGTGTCCATGCTTTGCAAATGCACAAAGCATCTCCTATTTATCATGGCCCATCCAGGATCCTGCGGTGATTTTTGTGGCTGTAATTCATGGCCAGCAATCTGATTCCATTCTGAAACCACTGAGCTGGCAATCAATTTCCCACTGTTATTTGGGTCGAAAGCTAAATCTAAAAATGAAACTGCTAATATATTGCTAGTACGTACTAAATGTGTTAACTAGGGGCTGACAGATGATGTTAAAGCATGTGCCCTTAAGCTCTAGGTAGCATAGCAAGTGACTGGTGATACATTATACCATTATTGACCTTTGAATTGTACAATTTATAAGAGCAACAAACAGGTTTGTTTGCCTTGCTTGTAAGCTAAATCATGAGCAGAAGAGCTTCACGCTGACATCGTAAGAAAAGTTGTCTGTAAAGCCTGTTACAAGTTAATATTGTGCATGGATTCCCTGACACTCATTTAAAAGCAAATCCTATCATTCTTTTGTTGCTTTCCATTCTCATTTCTACATATTACACACAGATGAGCCAATCTGCAGTCAACAAGGTTCTGGTACTTTAATGCATCTCACAGGTAAATACATTGCAGGTCTCTGCTGCTGAGGCTCCAAGATCTGCAGGATACTCCCAAGTGTCTGAAAACCCCGCCACAGGGTTGTTCCCATGGAACGGCAAATACCAGTTTGAAGATAATCACCGAAACAAAGAGAATATTACTATAAATTGGTACGAAATGAGTATTTACTGCTAAAGTGAAAGAAAAAAAAGTCGTGAACGAAAAAAAAAGTCATGAAAGAACTCCTGGAAAGCAGTTATGCTGCAGATAAATTTGAGTCCCTTACAGCTTGTTTTGTCAAGGGGAAACATGCACAGAAAAAACAAGTATGATACATAGCACAGTGAGCAGTTGTTACAGATCTTCTCATTCTTTCATTTATAACATGCTAAGGACTGTGCTTTAATTCACGTTTCTCCCCTAGTTGAGGCCAACCATCTGCTTTCCACGCAGCTGAGCCATTCAGAGAATGTTCTTGGCACTGCTAGGACAGCGACCTGAATGCCATGGTGGGGAACCCTGTGTCCCAGACACCTCCTCCATGGGCTCGATTGGCCACCACCAGGCCTGCTCATTATTTGCTTCCTCCTGGAGAAGAGCATCAAAGAGAGAAGCCAAGCCACATAGGCTATGCAGATGGCAAATACATCGTGGCCCAGGTCCAGAAGTCAAACAGCAGTACCAATAGCAGGGGAAGCAACACAGAGCAGCGTCACAAACATTGCCAGCGGCATCAGTAGGACCAGCAACATTAGTTAACAACTGTCTCTTGGATTAATCATTTTGCAAAACGTAATTGGGATTTTGTTGTGGCTCCAAGCAAACAGACAGGCATTTTCTGCAAATTGCATTATAGCACAGGGTTCAGTTTTGGCCTATTTTTACCCCAGAACACCAGAAAGCAGGCAAATATCTCTGATTGTATTTCAGCTCCATGTTCAACAACAGAATCCAAATGATCACAGTGATGCTGGACTTGATTCTGTTCCAGCTCACACCAGTGTGAGCTGGGAACAGCACCACTGAGTTTCACCAGCGAAAGGCAAGTATTACCAGAGTCAAGTGCATGATTTGGAGTCTGTTTTGCAGGCTGTACATGCTCACCACGCTCATCCTGCTGGGTCACATTTTCAGCAGCTGTAAGCTGGTACATATTCACTGACATCAGGCAAGCCACAATGACTTTGACCAGCTGAGCCAACAGCCTGTGTTCTCAGAAAACATGGACTTGAGATCACAGTCGAGAAGTTAATCACACTTCATTCTGGGGGAAAGCTCTGCTTCTGTCCAGTTCCCTCTCTGCAGTGGCTTTACAGACCATTTTCTATTTTCTTGCTAGGTTCCCTGTTTCTCAAAAAGTAGATTGTGAGCCATTTGCAGAATTTTTCTGACAATGAAGCCAGCAGAAGAAAAGGATTGCAGAGAGAATTCTCTCAGATCAGTCTTCTCTGGATTTAAAAGCCTTCAGGAAATATTTGAGGTAATCCAGAAAGATTGAATAGAACAGATGCACCTCCCAGGATGCGAGGACTAATGCATGTAATAACTGTATTTCTTTAAAATGACTTTCTCAGGCAGAGTTAAAGGCATAGATGTAACTAAGGGATTGGACTCAGGCCAAGCTGTAATAGCTCTGCTGTTTTTCTTTTTTTTNGCTTTGATTTTTTTTTTTTTTTTTTTTTTTTCCTCCTCCAGCAGAAAAAGCAGAACAAGCATTTTAGTAAGAGATTTAAGGTTTGCTTTCACTCTCTCTCTTACTTAGACCTCCTGCCCCAAACATTCTTGGATCACACAAATCAAAAACTAAATTGACTAGACCACAGCAAAAACAGAAAGCCCACTGCTCACCCAGTGCACAGGCTATTTTTACTTTCTTTGTCTGCTGGGAAGAAAGGGAAGATAGATTAGACAAATTATTCAATATTTTAGTATTAATATATCAAAAAAGAGTGAAAAATTGTAGGTTATATGGAGTGCAATTTAGCAGCGGCCACTCTGTCACCAAGGTGACTGAGATTTGTCTTATATGGAAGTTATTTTTTTAACATTCTTATCAAGAGACTGTGGAATGGATCCTGTTAACAGCTATTTTTTATTTTTTATTTTTATTCTTGCAGCTCTTCATATGAACACAGATTTTCCAGCTTATACCTGAATCTTGGCTGAAGAGACCAACAGGGCTACTCTATGCTGAATCCTGCCCATGAAGTCTAGCTCTCTGCTGTGCTTATCTACACTCACAGGGACGTGGATAAAGGCTTAATCTGTGCTGTCCTACAACCTCTCTGTAATTCATTCCTATATCCAGTTACTGAGCACTTAAGGAACAATCTCTCTCCTTAGATGGTTAAAAGGACCAATTAACTAATTAAATGGAGCTTAGAATAAAGTTTTGGGACCCTGTTCTGCGTGTTTTAATTGTTCAAGTGGTCACAGGCCCTGCTTCTGCCTCTCTCCCAGCAGGTGCTGTCTGGAAGCCACCTGTGTGCAAAAGGCACCTTGCACCCCACAGAAGGGTAAATGGGCTTCAGCCAGTACAGAGGACAGAGCAGAATGAAAGGTGCATGGACTTCACGTCTCAGTATTTCACACATTTTTAGCTCAAAGGCCTTTTCTGACTAACAATGTTTTGTATCAGCCTTTAGGGCACTAATTTACAGATACGTTCCTAAAAAATCTCAAATATCTAACACAGAATTAATACTACTATCACTGTTGTTCTTATGCCAGTCTAAACTGAGACAGTAGAGTTTTGAGCTCTGGAAAAGGAAGGACCATTTGTCCTGCTTTTTTCAGCCATGCCACTCCAGCTAATTTTTCAGTGCCTGTCCTTGGGCTAAGTCCTGCCTTTTGAAACCCATGCTGCAGAAAGCAAAATTTGGCTTCTTTCCATCATCTTCCAAAGTAATTTTCAAGTTAACTACAGCAGAGGCAGACAAATTTGTGGAGACAATCATCTGCAAACACTTTTCTTTCAATGCTCTTCCCCAAACTGTCTGTTTGCTCAGCATGCGCTGTGGCAGCAAATGGAGGTGGGAAGTTATTAACCAGAAAATTGGTCAAATAATTTAAACTTATGCATTCCAATAACAACTAGCTTCACCACTAAGCTTACAAGGAGATAAGAAAAACTCAAACTACATCTCTGCCAGAAATCTCTGGAAAACAAGACCAACCCTGTAATACAATCCTGTTTGCAAAAATGATCCAGGGCGACTGTGTTCCAGAGCTGGGAGCATAATAAATTAACTTAAGTAGTGGATGCCTGGGACAAAACCCTGCGGGATACCTGAGCCAACCCAACAGGTGGAAAAATTGAAAACAAATTGATAGCCTTGGGACAGAAAGTATTAGAACCAAGCAATTATAATGCCTTTCATGCCAGGCAGTCTGGCAAGGAAAGCCAACAATGATTTGCATTGATATAGCACCACGAGCAGTTGATGTCAGACGATGTCCCAGAGCTTTTCACAGCAATGCGAAATCACAGCACACAACAGCTGAAGGTAAAGAGGAAAAAAGTCCCCATGAAAACAACAGAGTCAGGAGAAATTTTTAACACAAAGCACCCTTTGGTTTATCAGGGAGGAAAGCATCAGGCAGCTGATTTGTGCATATGCCGCCGTGATACCTGCGTCCTGAGGAGGACAGGTAACATGAATTTCACTTCACATGGTTTCCAGAGCACCCCTGGAAATCAGGGCTTGCTTTTTAAATTTCCCCTCCAACACTAGCAGATAAAGATGAAGTAGGAGATCCCTTGTTACACATGCTGCTCATTTTCCCTATTTTCCCTTTTCCTACCTCTACACTCTTCCAACTCTTATGCTATCTAAATGCTGTCGTTTTCACTCCATGCAGCAGAAGATGATGGCAGATCTTTCATTTTAATTTTTGCTCTGTATTATCTGATGCAAACAGGCACTTGGGTCACCCCGCCTCTCACCTGAAAGTGACATCTGCGGCATCCATCCTGCAGAATCGACTCATGACAGCTTACAATGGCAAGCTTCAGTTGAATACAGCTTGCCTAGGAGCTGCTACAGATCTATAGGCAACTGCAGCTCTCACATCGCTGCCAGCTCAGTGCTGTTCGCTCAGTTGTCACTCTGCTTACACGTGCACTATTAGCATTAGGTTTCAGAAAACTGGCACACCTCATTATTGGCTGCTCAAGGACCTATTATAGGAGAGAAGAGAGAGCGTGTGTCAAGTTTTCCCACTTTGCCGTGAGAAGGGGAGCAATCATAGGGCCTGTTCTTGAAATAATGTGAGGATCAGCTTATTTCTGCATGCCAGGTGCACAGCCCTTCCATGCCTCGAAGGGAAGAGCTGGCCAGTGCATGGAAAGGGTGCTAGGATGGACCGCATCAAGGCATGGTACGTACTGCTCCCACATGGGGAGCCAGGAGCTTGGCACAGGAATTGCGCAGGAAAATCTTCACAGAGGTATTGGGAAGCCTTAATATTTTGAAAGCAGCTATCCAATAGAAATTGCCAGAGAAGCACTCTCTATAATTACAATTTTACCACTTGAAAAGCTTGGCTCTATCATAGCAGTGGCTCAATTAGGTTGAAATGCTGGACTGCTCCTGATGGTGCAACAGTTGTGAGTAATATCATAAAACATTTGCTAGTCTCCTGGAAACACACTGATTATGGGCACAAAGTGCACTCTGTTTTCTTTCTGAGCAGTGCGGCTCAACACATTTGCTTACGTTTGGAAGCAGGACAGCTACTGTCTTCTTTAATACAGCTTTGTGTCATTTATGCTTCACATCAAAATAGCTCTGCTACAGGCAGCATAGGAGTAGGTGCTCTGGGGAGCCTGTTTTCTTCCCAGAACAAAGTCTCAGGTAAAGCTGCCGTAGCTCTCTGACTGCCACAGAATTAAAGGTGCTCGTCTTTGTGGGACAGCGGAGAACTGAATCAGAGGGAGCCAGGAAGCTCTTGGAGTACTGCAGATTAGACTGTGTTATTTAAAAGGCCTGGGATCCAAATGGTCCTACAGCATGAATTTTGACTACAGACAGCATCTGATTTAAGACATTACTTCTGCAAGCCTGTTAAGACATTTTACCACGCATCCTCACGCAGGAGTGCATGCGAAGGCCAGATGAGGATTCCTGGATAGCAATCTAAATGCAGGAGCAATCACCTTATCTGCTGAGGTGGGTGAATCAAGGCAAGGGAACAATTTAAAACTATTCCCCATGGTACACAGCTCCCTTTTAACACTAGGCTTCAGTGTGGGGAATTTCTTTACACAGTCTATCCCTGTTTGAAAGTGCAGGAGAAACTACTGAAAGATTAGGTTCACTCTGCCTTGATCTCAAAGCACCAAAGCAGGAAGTATTCAGGTGGCTGCTTGTCCACGTAGGTAGCAGACTCTTTTCCTTTCTTCTGAGCAACAGACAAAACGACAGTGGTCAGCACTGAACTTTACCACTGATTCACACCCTCATGCCACCACAGAGGTTTAATTTTACTGGATCTTGTTCCAGGAGAGAGTGGTTACACATCCAGGAAGAAGTTTTTTGGCTGGGGAAGATGTTTACACCGTGAATGAGGATTATTTGCACAAGGACACGTCGCACCATGCTAAACACATCTTATTTGATGAACAGAAATTGAGAACAGGCAGTGTGCAGTTCAGCAGTTCCTCAAAGCCAAAGTTCTCGACAGAGTCGTTGTATCTAAGTGCCAGCACAGCACAGTGTCGCACAATCCTCTGCACAGCTAACCACCAGTTCTGACCGCTCACAACAGTCTTCAAAATCACAGCTTTTTGCAGGCACAAGAACTGCCATTACAGCTTAGTTTGGCATTGGCATTATCCTTGACAAGATATATCAGATAAAAACGTGCAAGTAGCCAGTGGGTCTGTGGTTTGCTCTGAGAGAGCGAGTACCCAACACGTTCATTCTGGCCGTTCAGCTGGACAATGGACCCTGGGGGAGCATAAGTACGCATTAAGCTGCTGTAAGGAGATATAAATCTCCTCTGACTGGATAGCCACTAGCCATTAAGTGGCTACATAATAAATGTTAATCATTTTGGACCTGATTCAGGATTAAAAGAGTCAGACTTACTTTTGAATTGCAAGTTGTGAAAGGCTGAGGATGCCCTGAAATTGATTGGTGCTGTGCAGGAGCCAAATAGATGCTTTAGGCTGAAGTAGGATGCATGCAGCCCAGAGCAGCAGTTACACCACTGCAGAAACTGAGTTTCAAATGATACATAGATCTTTCCTAAAACATACTCCACAGTCTTTTACATTTATGCGTCGTGGGAGATATATCAGCTGCCTTTACAGTTCTTTGTTTGAGTTAACGTAGCACTATACAGCTATCCTTATGGCAAGTTATGATCTTTTCAGGGACAACAGTCCAGAAGAAATGAGATGATGGCAATATGGACATAGTGGGGCAGGCACCTCCGTTCTACACCTTTCCATCCCCCCCGCAGGGCTGCCTCATCAGCCCTCTCCCTCAGGCACAGCCCTCTTGTCCTCTAAAGAAGAGGGACAGACCTATTGGAGCTGTGGAGAGCAAAGGGATCACATCCAATCACTCCCTAAATCTCATTTCTCAGCACAGGACACTGTCACAAAAAAATATTTGTGGGTGCTGTCTGTGCTGTTCTTGCCCAAGGTGAGCTCGTGCTGGTACAGAACAGATGCGCTGCTCTGCCTGCAGAGCCATGCTTTACCCCACCTGGCCTGCAGCTTGGTTCTCTCTGACGGATCTTTTCCAACACATGCTATATGTTGTAAAGCCTTTCAGAGATGTCATGCTTATAAAAATATAATCTATCAGACCACCCTTCTGTTATGACCTCCCTCATATTTCTACTGCGACAATCAGCTAAGGGTTAGCACCTAAAAGCACCCTTTCTCATTGTGACCAGTAACTCTGCTCTTCTTGGTTACTTGCTTCCTTCACACCACAATTATTTTAAAGCCTCCATGCACTGTCTATCCAAAAGGAAGTGTGATGTTAATCTGAATCATGACTTATAACCACTTTGCTTTAGCTTGGAAGTGATAAATACTCAAGGTTTCGAACATTCCCTCAAGCGTTTTGTTGCATGTGATTTCTTATTTTGTTTTAGAGGTTTAATCTCTGTTCTTTTACAGCTAACAATGAATCTCTATATGTTATACACAGACACACACATGAAATTGCCAGCCCAAAGCCAGAGGCAACTTAAAAAATAAAAATAAAAAACGGTAAATGATGCTAGCTAGATTTGACATTTCAAACTTGTTAAAAAAAAAAGAATATTTGATAATATTAAACCTAATAAAGATTAAATATCCAGTATTACAACCAGTATTACAAATTATATTGTGTAGCCCAAAACTTATCTTTTGCATAATTATTCTTTTTACAAGCAAAGCTTAACTTGTTTTTCCTCTGCATAAGTGTTTCCTTTGTTGTGGTTTCCTATGCCTCATTCCCTTTTTAAAGTTTCCTATTGTGTAAGAAATCTGCATGGAAACAGGGTCCTTGTTTTATTGAAAGCCATCACTTGCAGGTGCTTATCCCTTGCACAAGTCATAAAAGTCATAATCCTTTTTTTGCCATCATCACCATTCTGCCACAACCAATGCAAAGTCACAAATGAGATTACGACTTGACACAGAAAACAGACATCTGGATCCAATGAATCCCTACAGAACAAAGATCCCGTTTTCATGCAAATCAGATGAGTAATAAAAATTAAGGAAAAACATAAATCCTCCCGAAATACATTGTGATGTATGAGCAGAATTCCCTCTAGATAAAAGGAATTGCAGTCTTACGTTCCCATGACACATCGAGTACATTTCAAAAAGAGAACAGATCTATTTTCATGAAAGTGTCAAAAGCTGGTAGCTATACACACTGAAAAAGTAGCCATTTAAAACAAATTCAAGCCTTTTACTTCAGTGCTGTCAAAAGCGTTTTATCTTATGACAGCCATTGCCACTGTATTTGAGCGACTACCATGTAAAACTAATTGAAAAATACATTTTTTTCCCTTTCACAAAAGTCTCTTAGGAATTTTTTCCATTTTCTAATATTTAGACATCTCTAAAATAAAGTATAATCTTTATTTTAAAAGCATTAAGAAACACTTTCTTGTTATTATTAAAGGAGTCAACATTATGACAGACAATGGAAAAAAGTTCCAAAACAAGTTTTCCTCAAACTAGACTGTTTAAATATTTTCCTAAAGACAAAAAAAAACTTTAAACAGTAACCACTGCACGTATGTATGTACCCTTGACTGAAAAATGTTTTAAAACCATTGAATACCACTGTAAATTAGAGTAAAAAGTTGGATGCAAAACTCTTTTCACAAGATTACTCTTTTCAAAATGTAAGAAACTTCAGCCATCCTTGCCACTGGAATAAGTGTCGGAATGCTGTCAGCACTCCCCACTAGCATTCAGAACCTTCACTGGCCCAGCGGGTCACGCTAGCACACAGCCACAATGCAAGCTGATGCGCCTCTACACGGGTGCACTGGATTCACAGTCTGTGCACACCCTACCGGCTTCCACCAGCTCTGAGACAAAGGGAATACAGGCAGCGAAAATCTGAGGCTGGTCTTTTTTGTGGAACTCTATTCCTCTGCAAACTTCAGTTTTCCATTTATTTCCAGCACTATGTTTGCTGGAATATTCCCAATGCGTGCTGCGCTGCTGCCCCAGCTCAGGTGCGTTCATGTGAGCAGCAGTGATGTGAAGCAAGCTCAAGCAGAGATTAGT
Source organism: Alectura lathami (assembly GCA_013399715.1). NCBI lineage: Eukaryota > Metazoa > Chordata > Aves > Galliformes > Megapodiidae > Alectura > Alectura lathami. The sequence continues at coordinate 90,994 of VXAV01007771.1, read as the reverse complement.
CCAAGAGCTCTCAAGGTGCTCCCAACTCACCCCTCGTGTGAAAGGCCGATAGCTCCTCCTCTGATTAAAGGTCTGCTACCAGGCAAGGCATGTGCAAAGGCAAACATGGCAGTGGAACAATACAAATATGTGCTTCTGGTGGAAAGATATCCGATTCACCTGGAGTAAAAGGCTGAGCGTACAACAATGACCTGCACAGCAATCCAACAAGCTTGTATTCACCATTTACCTGCAAGTACATAGAGGGTAGCAAAATCCCTTATAATCAGTGTGCCCCAGCAAGTTGCTCAGTGTTTCCTCACTTCGACAATTCTCATTAACAGCTGCCTTCCCTACACGCTGCTCTGCGGAAATGCTGACGTGACCCGCATGCTTACGCGCATGAGGATGGCTCATTCCAGGCTGCAAAATTTAAATTCAGTGCAAATGTTTATGGAAAGAGAAGGGAGGGAAAGGGAGAGGGAAGTGTTTGTCAAAGAGTGCTGATAGAGCTAGGCAACAAGTGCAACCCATGAGGCACCCTCTGCAGGAGTATCAGGATGTACTCATTGTGATGGCCTGCCCACAGAAGGTGTCCTTCACTTTCTACTTTTTAAACCATAGTTCTTGCTTTTTCAAGGTAAAATTTGGAAAACAAAAAAGGAAGTTTGGAAGTACTTTTTCTTATAATTTAATATTTTAACTAATGCCTAATGTATTTATATTGACTAATGTACTACCAGCTGCTCTCAACAGATTCCATAATCCTCAGAGCCAAGCCAGGAAAAACAGGCACACAGCACCATAGCATCCTCCAGCTCATGCTGAAAACAGAAATTAGCCTAAACCAGAAGTTTCATATAACTGAAACTCAGATGTGTTTATCATCTTACTTCCACAGCAGAGCACTGATGAACTGCACCGTAAGGACAGATGCTCTTCAGGCAAAATTCAAACAAACACGGGGGCTGGGACTACACTGATTTTTTAATTAATAAAGAAAAAATCCACACTGGAATACTTTTTTCTTTTTCCAGTTTTCACTAAGTAGCTTCATACTATTATCACAGATACATTTTCCTGCCATACTCTTCAATTCTGTAAGCTCCCACTCGCCCAGAGGCAGTGTGTGCTTGCAAAAGCTTCCTCTGAGGCCCAGGATGTGCACAGCTGAAAGCACTCGGTGCCTCTCTGCTGCTGCTGCTGGCTCAGTACCAGACCACCCTCAAAAGAATTTCTCTCAAAAGTTTCTCTCCCCAGTGCTTAATGGCTCCTCACTAATACTTGCTTTTACTCCAGAATGAACCTCTGCTGCACAGTTGATGCTACTCACTCATCTCAAAAGCATATCAGCCCATTCATTAGTCTTCAGTGTGTCTGCTCAGAGTACATCTTCCCCAGACTCGTTATGGTTAACTTTTGATTTTGTCTTCTCCATACTGTCCATTACAAACACCTGCATTTATTGTACAGTGATGTTACAGCTTGTATGTACAGTTACTCTTGATTTTAAAGATTGATCGTTCTTTAGGTAAAAACTGATCATTCATTCCCAAATGCAGGAATAGAAAATGCTGGCTGAGCAGTTTTGCAGATGTGCTCTAAAGCGCCTTACCAGTAGGAACATGAAATTCAAGCCAGTCATGAGAATAAAATCAGAAGTGGCTGCCAGATCTGATCTAGAGACCACTGAAACATTTTCAAGTCAGGAGGCTTATGCTATGATGAACTGATATTTACAGAGCCCTCCTAACATACACTGGGCTGAATTTAGAAAACAAGCAGTCAAGCAAAATAGCATGCTGCTACCAAACATATAATAAGCAGTAAAGCATGAATTCATGAATTTTCATCTGAAAAAAAAAAAAAAAAAAGATTGGGCAATAAACGATCAAAATGCACCACAAGGCCAGGGATTTGTCTTAGTTCCTAAGGCACATGCATTTCAGGTAAGTCTGCTTAGACTCCAGGAAGATTACTGCAGAAAGTAAAATACTGTCTCTGAATGTACCGATTTACGACTAATCAATAGTATTTCCTGCTGTGTTTGTAACTAAGCACAACTAATTCAAATTCAGGCTGAACTTGCCAGTCAGATATATACACTTTTTTTTTTTTTTAAACCGTGTTACTCTGACCTGCCCTTGCCCCCTTCTTACTTCTTTAAATTACTAATATTTTAATGAACATAGTTTTCTATGTGAACATGAATTCTACATTTTCCACTTTAACCATGTGGAAGGAAGCATACAGATCTGACAACTCTTGATTCAAAAACAAAAATTGTGTTTTCTCAAGACTGACATACCCACAAACATAGATTATGTTTGGGAAAACCCTCATCAAAACTGTTATGAGTAACAACACATCTGTTCTTATTTACAGACCTAAGAAGATGCAAGCAACAGCTCCCAATCCAAAAGGAGCGGCATTACATTTGCTTTAATTGAAAGGCCACCCCTTCTCCATATGCACAAACTCCACACACATACTTTCTTTCAGGAAACCCCTTCTGTTTGTAGAGATATTTGTTCCATCTCCGGCAAAAATTCTGTTATCATTTTCAGCTCAACAACTAAGATATTGTTTATGCCTTTGAGCTAGGGCTGCGTTTTATTTTGAAGCGTTTTTGTGTACACTCTTAATTTAGGGGTGTTCAAAGCACAGAGTTAAAGGCTCCTTCAGTTGTGTTACAGCTTTACACAACATGGAAGTGTGCACAGAAACCATGTTTAGAATTTGAAAAATGAAAAAAAAAAAATGCTGAGTGAGTGTTAAAGTTAAAAATGGTGGGTTTTACACCACTCATCAGGCAAAACTGCACAAATTACAACAGTAATACTGGATTGTAATAATAAAATTATTACATAATAATAAAAATGCATTTTATATGGTTGCTGGTTTTAACTGCAATACAGAGAGGTACATGATAGCACTTACTAACAGTTGTAGATATGTTGGTGTATGTTGCAAGTGTACGTTGGAATTTTTATTAGACATCTTTGGAAGTGTACAGCATGCCTCTGCTCCATCAATGGGGAATGGGTTCGTTTTGAGCTATCTGCAGAGCACCAACTTCAACCTACAAAATGCTGTGCGGCTCTAAATCAAGTGGAAGCAGAAACCTTCACGACCTCAGCGGAAAGGGAAGCTGTGAGCTCTCCCAGTGTGCAGCCCACAAAGAAGCCAAGCAGCTCTGTTCACTCATTTGACATGTGGTCTCCCCAGAGACACCCTGCACGGTAACACATTGGGTCACAGCTCCATGTGAGACTGACAAGTGAGTCACTTAACTTCATTTCAAAGTATGGAAATATTTGTGAGATTGGCAGGTACAGGAAAATTATTCACCATTAGTAGGAGGGGGAATTAAACAGCAAGCATGAAATGGCAACAGAGCTTGCTCATCAGGAGCAAAACTATTAAACATTGAGTGTAGTAGGTAAAAATACAGGAGACCGTTCTCTAGTATTGTTTTGCTCTTCTCTTTAAGGCCTGAGGGTCCTTCCACCATGCTAGTTCTTTGTTGTACGGATGCACACCCCAGCCCAGCCCAAGGTCAGGGTATTCCCTGCAAACACCTTGGTTTATTTTTCCAAGTGTGAAACTTATGGCTAGAAGTATTTCAAGGCTCTCTGACAGCATACAGCTTTCTACCTCCTCTCTGAGGAACACCCCTTCAGAACAAAAAATGTAACATAGCTCACAGTGTCACTGGAACTGTTGTAAAATGCACTTGGGCATTGTGAAGATTCATGCTTAACACCTCTGTCTAATTTGTGGGAATATGCTCCAGTCTCCACTGCATACTAATGATGCATCACGCAGAGGAGCAGGATGTATTAAAGTAAAACATTTTTAGATGACAAAAAGGCAGAATGAGGAGCAGAAACAAAGATTCTTCCACCAGCCTGTGATCGTAAAAACATCAAAACAGTTTCTGATGCTAGTTTCTCCTCTAACATGGACTCTACGTTACTCTGCAGGGACAGTCCTGGTTTAAAAGGTTAGCTTATTTTTACTAGAGTGGTGGGCAGTCTTTGTACTCTAGCAAATAAGGGAATTAGGACTCAAAGGCCAAATCTGCCTGGTTTCTGCAACCTCACATTTCACCTGCCACTTTTTAACCTAGATTTCTTGGTTTAAAAAAGACAAACTTCATTGCATTAGAAAATAATTACCATGTTTTGTGCTTGTCCTCTGAAATATTAATCTGTAAGTACTGCTGCTGACCTTTTAAAAAAGAACTACTGAAAGATTGTAACCAACATTCACTCCGCTGACAGAGGCACGTTCAGTTATCTGGCTTAGCCTATCTTCTGTAATCAAGAATGACTTAACTAATCTGTCATATTCCTATAAATAAGCACCCAAAGTTTTTGTCCTGCTAGATAGTTGAAATGATGCAGGTAGTGAACACTAAGCTTTTAGAAAGAAAATGTAGAAAAATAGCTTTTATTATAATGAATTTGCACGCACACAGCACTAAATAGTGTCCACAAATGTGAAAATAGAGCTACTGGCTGAGAGGGCTTACAACGTAAAAGACAACTTTTATTTACTTTTTAGAAACCTTTTGGTTCTTTTAAACTGCAAAATATGATCTCATAATTATTACCTTATGCTATCCTGACATTTACATTGCCATACAGTGCTCATAGCCAGAAAACACCAACTGTTCTGCACAGGATTTTGTTCTCTGCAGGGTGGAAAAGAAAAAAAATAATAATCTATTACATCACATTCAGACCTATTAAAAAAAAAAAAAAAGTAAATAAAAAATGTTACTCCTGGACTGAAAGATCGGGAGAGTTTTGAGCCCTGAACTTTATGCAGAGTATGTTAGATAAAATAAATGATGATAGTTTAGGAGGAATTAAACAAGTTTTATGAAGTCTCCCATTCAAAGGATAGATTGCATATACGTATGAACTTGGACGGAGCAGTGGCTGTAAAAAAATTCACTATATTGATACTGAAGAGCAGGGAAAGGTGCCAAGATCTGAGCACTCCCTGGAAGCATACCCATGTCTGTATAATGGCCAAACCCTCAGCACTGCCCTGTATTTGCATCATTGCTGATATGTGTAGAATGCGCCTATGAAACCGGAGGGTAAGGTGACAGAGACTGGGACGTCATCCAAACCCTTCATATCCCATGGAAGGCCCCTGCCTCAAGGGTCACCAAAAGCACTATTTCTAGAGATTTAATCACATCCCCCCCCCACACACACACCTTTTACAACATCCATTGCTCACAGCAGTGACATTCAGTAGGGACACAAAGGGCTCAGAGCAGCACTATTTCTTCAGTCCTCACCAGACTGATGAATGGCTCCTATACAAGGTTAAATCATCACTTTTCCTGCCCCTACCAGAATTAAAGTGCTTCTTAATCTAAACTGTGCCATGAGCACTAGAACCACAGGAGAATGGTGTGAGTAACAACAGCTTTTTTCTAATAGCAAAGGCAGTGCTCCCCAAAGCCCTGTTGCCTTCACCATGATGGTCTCTGGTTCTCTCTTGCCCATGCAAAGTGAAGGCCAGGGGAGGAAGTCACATACTGTCCTGTCGTTCACTCTTGCCACTGGAAGTTTGTAATGACCAATTGATTAGTTTCTTAGCTAGTGATGGGTCCATCATGGATGGACGCTTATGGGGGAGGCTGTGGACACCACATCACAGCTCTATATTGCATGAGGACACAAGGACTTTGTGCTGGAAAACTGGAAAGCAGCTGAGCTAGGAAGAGAGCTGGGCTAGGTGACCTCTGCCACAACAGCTCGGTGGGTTTTGTTGCAGCTCCACTGTATAAAAGGATGCGGATGAGTTTCGGCAGCCTGGTGTGCTGCCAGGCTGAAGATGCAGAAACAGAATTCCTCTTCCAGTAATGCATCTCACACACTAACACAGGCATGAAAGAAAAGCTGGGGTGGGAAGCTATCTTCCTATTGACTTGATAGACCAAAAAATGTTTAAGGACAACTCTGCCTTGATACTTATCCTTCTGTCAGTGGCGCCAGATTGCACCTGCATATCACCTGACACAACGCAGCCAGGTAATGTGCGGCAGTTATCTGTAAGCCAGAAGATAATGTAAAACTGCAGTCTGTACTTTCAATCATGCTACGGGGAGTACAGCACAGCCTAATTACAGATAAACATGAATTAAGATGCCGCCTCTCCTTTGACTGAAGAGGGAGCAAGCGTTTTCTTCAAAAGATTATTCAGAACAGGAACAATTTGTGTGTTCTGAATCACTTCTGAAGGAGCCCTCTCCCCTTCGCCACTGCTCTCTGCCTGGTAAGAGGAAGAGGTTATCCATGCAACTCCTGGCCTCTGCTTTCATGTCCGCACCATCCATCCCAAACACCAGTAACGGCATCGGATTTGCTTGGCCTCTCTGCGTGGTGAATGATGATTAGTTGGACAGCCAGAGCAATGGGTTTCGATGTTCCATTGTTTCCACAGGATCTCAGACTAGATTAAGATCCCGAGAGAAATGGGTTTTGTAATTTAAAAGCGATATAGAACTTTGTGAAAAAATAAACCCCTGAAGTAACAGTAAGGATATGAGTTAACAGGTAAAGAAGATTTATATAATTAAAAGACTCATGTACTATTAATAATCCTAATTTGCATTACTATTAGGTCATTTTTATGTAATTAGCTGAAGCAGTTTGTCAATTAAACTAATTGTTTTTCGCACTAGGTGTAGATTGAATATTGATCTTCTTATTCAGCTCACTTACATAAGCAAATTAGATCTAATTGCATCCTTACCACATCATTACTCAGTTATTGTAAATTACAGAAAATATATTATCTTGTAGAATAATGCTTTCTTTGTGGTATCGAAGTTGAAAAGAGGTTATTTAATTGAAGAACCTTAAACTAGTTTTCCATCTGTCAACATAGTAGATATTTGCATTGTACAGTATCTCTCTACTATAATGTNTTTTAAACCTTGTTTAAAAATAAATAAATGGAACACTCATGTTGGCTTCTGCTATTATCTCAGTTTCTTTGCTGAAGCTGCCGTAGCCCTCAGCCTCAGCCTCCGCTTCTTATCCAATTGTAGTGTTAATTTGTGTATTCAATTGTAAGAATAGAAAAGTCTTCAAGGTATATTCAAACTTGTTATTCCAGCAAAACTCAGTATTTTGCAGGGAAATTGTGCCTGTATTTCTTCTCTATTGCAGGCTAGAACAAATGCTCCTGAAGTCACTGCAAAAGTCTCAATATAGCACAAATTTATTTCCTTAAAAATAAGAAAAGAATAGTACTCAGGCTTGATGGATTGTTTGTCCTTTTCACTTGTTAGGATGCTCTAGTGTTAAAACTGAGCCATATGGAAAACAGTTTTTGGTGTCAGAGCCCAGATGCCAGCTGCCTACATTCTCAGCTACTGCATCTGGATTTCTCATCACTCCAGTCTGAGTTAAAAAAGAAGAAAACGCTAATTTCCAAAGACAAAACACTTTTTCCTTCCAAAATTCAAGCAGCTACAGTATAGCAAAGTTGGAGCAAAAGGCACAAGATTCAAAACAACTCTGTACCTGCTGAAGTATTTAGGAGGAGTTTTCAGAACTTGGCCTGTGGGGCCTGTTGTGACTCATGATACTTCTCTACCCGCTGAGCTTCCTTCACTATTCACACAGCCACTGTAATATTGGCTATTGCTGCTTTGGCATTGGCACAGACGGCTTAGGGGAGTGCATTTTATTGCTCAGTGAGGTAAAGCTAACAGTATTTGCTGCAAATACTTGCGTTTTAATAACATCTTAAACTTCTCTGTACTTATGACACAAAGTGTAGAATGATTTTTCCCCTCTGTTTAATCAGACTTAGAAAGCAAGAGACACCAAGGTCCATGATAATTTAGATCTTTACACATAGGTAATTTTCCAAAAGTAGGGAAATTCCTTCTTAAGGCATAAATAGGGAGTAAGTGCACGGCATAGAAAAGGAAGCCACTCATTATTTTAGAGAACGCCTACTTACCTGACAGCCTCGGGTTCACAGCAAATTTATTCTGTTTTGTTCACTAAGGACTGCACTGACTTAGATACAGCTCATCTGCAACATAATGCCTTTTATATCTAACAGCAGAATGAACACAAGTCTCTTGTTAGCCACGTACAGAAGTATCATGAGTCACAACAGGCCCCACAGGCCAAGTTCTGGAAACTCCTCCAAAGCACTCACCAGCAAGATATTTCAGGCCATAAAGTGTCTTAGATACCTGTTTCTAGGACCATATGGATACAAAGAAACAAAATTAAATAAGATCTTACAGACCATAAGTAAGATTCACTTCTTGACCAACCCTTACTGTATTAAACCTTTAACACCTGGTTAATTTTCACTCTGGACTGGAGCTTGCTGGCTACTTGCCTATTTTGACTATTATTCTCCAAAGCCAAGCTCTGTATGTCCTATAGGTACAGCAAACAATGACAACCATTTCATCATAACTGGCTTAGAGACCTGCCAGGAAATGTATTTCAGCTTCCTCATAATTATCTTGCTTCATAATACGATTATTTTGCATACTTGAGAGCCCACAATGAAAATTCTGATGCTCACGAAGGACTGCATGCAGAGCAAGACCATGCCATTCACTGTCTTGAACTACAGCTTCAAGAACCTTTCTACAAACCCTCACCTTTGCATTGAATCTGAGAAGTAAAGATTTTAGTGAAAGCCCTTTGCCTTTTCTTTAAAGAAAGAGCACACCTGGTACCATTTGCTGCCAGCCAGCTTTGTTTCAGGCATGCTGGAATATCAAGCAAGAGTAACTCCCCAGATACAGAACAAAATATCCCCCAGATAGGTATGATGTACATTTGAGACCACCTTTGAACAGATAAATATTAGTTACGGAGAATCAGTGTTCAAGAATACTTCTAGAAAATTCTGTGGGATCGCTCTAACATTATAAATAAAATGTAAAAACTCTACATCCATACTCATATGCATTATTAAAATATTTATTTACTGTGATTTTTAGTGCTGAACAACTTCTGAAAGCTCATACAGCAAGGGAAAGGCCCAATCCACTCCCCTTCCTCAAGGATCTTTATATTTACCTCCACCAGGTACTCATTTAAAATATTTCTTGCTAAAGTATTTTTAATCAACTGTTGACACAGAAAAGTATTTCAACACAGCATATAGTCAAATAGGCAAAGAATAACTTTCTCCCCTCCTGAATCATTTCCTCTGTACACACAAAGTCTTCCTTGGTACTAAGGGGAGTCCCACTGCAGTCAATTAAAACAAGGCTGCTTGTAGACAAGGAAGACAGCCAGTTATGAATCAACCTGCAATTTTCTTCTTGCTCTGTGAACAAAACCAGAAATGCGAAGGAATGGAGAACATTAGAAGCTGGAGAAGCAGCACAATCATTCTTGTTGATAGAATAGGTTGAAGATTTCAGGAATCTTTCCTGAATTGTCATTTCTTGATGATCAGCAGGTAAAAATATTAAAAGGAATTCTCATCTGCTCCTTGCTATTAAAGGCAAACAGTAACCTGTATTTCTGAAAGCTATATCTGAAAACACATGGAGGTTTTCAGTAGATTAATGTTCAAGTTGGTGAAGTTCCAATGAAGAAACAAGGGAAATGACAGAAAGTCAAGGAAGACTGTGGTTCTGAATTAGATTTACATGTTTGTCTTTTGGTGAAAAAAGAAGTTATTCAAAGTCATTAGCATCATAGCTAAAAAACAGTTTCACCTTCTGCCCCCTAGAGTTTTCACTGTTGCTAGCCACTGTGAGCAGAGCTCACAAAAATACATTAATTCTGAAGTCTTGTTTGGGCTGACCTGGAGCCTTGATAAATTTTGGAAGGCCTTGGCCAGTTGAACTCTCTTCCATGACACGTGCATTTTACAAATAACTGTTCCAAAAAGAAGCAGCTTCTGGCCCATTTTATGGAATAATTTCAGGTACAGTATTCCTACCTAACTGCACTTAAACTCAGAGTATTCACTGGACATAATTTCATTGCAAAACCTACATCATGCTCTTCTAACTGTTCTTGTTACATATATCCAGACTGTTTGTCACACAGAAAAATCAGGAAGTGTCAACTTTTGGGCCTAGGGTTTTCAAACATGCACATACCACCAAGCATCACGTATTAAAATGTGCTCAGCTCTAGTATGACCTCTTCAAAGTAAGGACTCTTAGTATCTTACCTAATGCTGTCCGTCTAATAAAAACCCTATTAAAAGCAGGCTGCTCACCTGAAAGGTGCTTAGCATTTCTGGAGAGCCTCACCAAGTACCTTCAGCTGCCACCAGGAGCTGTAAGCACTCAGCATTTTGCACTAGACAAGCAGCCACCACGATCAAACAGCTGTGGAAGTTCTGTTGTGCCACTGCTGCTACTTACTCACATTCTGCATCTGGTGCTCCAACTTCCCTGCTCCAAGAGATTCCTCCTGAGGGAACACCTTGACCCTAAGAACCAAGTGACTGGCCCTTTTTTTTAGGGATTTCTCAATTTAGGTTAATTCTCTGTTCCTCTAGGAGGAAAAGCTCTCCTGTACTTTTTGATTTCTATGCTTTTTTCCTCTAATGGAAAAATTCCTCTAATTTTTTCTTCATCATTACAATGCCTTCTTAGTATCAATATTTTTCCTTGCAAGAAGTTTTGTATTGGCTTTAATACAATGGTTTAGCAGCTCCTTTGCTTGTGGACAAATTCTCCTTCCAGGTCAGATAAAAAAAAAAAATTGAATGACATTTTGTCAGGAAATATCTTTTATTACTCCCTCCTTTTTTTTCTCCCCTTTGCTATTACAGTTGAAATGAGCCCAGTGAAACACTCAGCTACAGACAGCAAGCTCAGACAAAGGAAAGTTTCACTAGCTTTTTCTCTGTGCCTTGCTTCCTTTTTCAGTTTTTTAATATAAGAAATCTCCTGGAATAGGTTTTATGATTTTTGTAAGGCTTCTTTAATGGCCCTTCTGCATGATAAAAAGTACAGTTAAAAACTCTGTTTCCCTCAGTTAATTCACATTCTCTTCTTGCAACACTGGCATGATCAGCTTTATAATCCAGAGATACCTTTTCTGTGGACCAAAATCTGTTGCCTAAAAATTTCCTAAGCTGTTAATTTCACACCCATCTTTTATCGAAGATAATTTGCAAGGGACATGCTTCATATCTTAAAGGTAGAAATACTGAGGGAAACTACTGTTTCAGTTATTATATCTGCAGACAAAAGTGCTCATGTCTGAACACTCATTTGTGAGGCCAGACCTGCACAGCCTGGTCTGGAGGTACCTGACTCTCCCAGCACAAGATCTCACATGAGTTTTGCAGATACAGAATTTCACAGCTGTGTTGCTTACACTCATCTCAACGCTGACAGTCCCAAAGATGACAAAGCTGGTTTAGGCCTCAGTTTTAAGGGGAAAAACAAAAACCTCTACAGCACAGATCTACATCAGAAACTGAAAGGGATGATATTTAGGCAAAGACTAGCTGCTCCTCTGTTGTTGAGAGGCTCCCTCTGTTACACAGGGCTGTACAAGACAAACGATGAAAACTACTCAAGTTTAAGTTAGGGAATAACCAGATCAAGAGAACCCCAAGGTGACTTAAATCACTGACCATCTTTCCACAACAGAGATCTGAGAAGGCCAGGGCTGGGGTCACATTTAGATTCAGGGTTTTACTTGGCCTTTTATCAGATCATGGAAGATAATGCTTGTACTTTTCATGTTTTTGCTCAAAAAATATGAAAAGTTTTTTTTTTTTGTTTGTTTGTTTTTTTAAGAATTGAAATGCTTTGCATGGCCTAGGAGATTTCCACTGACTGACACTAGGTGCTTCATGAGTTTCTTAGAATAACAAATACAGCATTATTTCAGCATGTTACATGGACTTTCATCTTTTTCTTACAACACAGTCACTGTACCTTCACCGTCTTTCTCATTAGAGCCCCTTTCTTCTCTCTTCATTCCTGTCTTTCCTTACACTGTTTGCACTTCTTTATTCTTGTTCTCTATCTGTGTATCAAAACTATTCTGTTGAAGAGCAAACGTCAGACTGAAGTTTTTGGGCATTGAATGTGCTTTTTGATGCTCAAAGCACAGCACAAAGAATTAAGATTAAAAGAACAGAGTGATACAGTTGAGATTAGAGAGACCAGAGAATGCTGAAGACACACAAAGAGTGCAGGAAAGCTAAAATCACTTCAAACATTAATATCTTTCTTTGTGCTATACTCTACAAAAAGTGTTCTGTATCTTATGCTTGAATCTTTTATTCCGTCTCAAGCCGTTCTCTGATAAGATGAACATCCAAACTTGTCAAAAATTAATGTTGTTATATAGATATGAATAAAAAAATATATATGTTTCAGGAATATAATACTCTGTGAAGACTTCTGTTTAACCAATGGTTAGCACCTGAAAAACACAGTCATGAAAATTTTAGTGCACAGGACTTAAAGAAAAAAAGGCAGAGATCATCTTGGAAATGTGATGAGACTACAAAGGAAGATTTTCTGCCTCTTTCCCTCACACTTCTTTTTAAAGTAGAAGTTGAGAAAAAGTTTTACTCACTACAACCACTAGTGGATGCTGTGACACAGAAAGGGACACACAGTTAGACGTCTCCTTAAAGAAAGGCTGAAGAAAAGTTTCTTTGTTGTGTTTTTGTTTGTTGTTTTCTTTTCTTTCGTTGAAGATGCTCATAGACTTGTTAAGATTTGTTCTTAGACCTTGACCAGCTGTTTCCAGTTGTGAACCATATAGCTCAACTATTATTACTAGAGTCACTGGAGTTTAAGCCAATTTCTTTTTGTTGCAGAACGAAAATTAAATGGGGTGCTGGAGCAGGCAGGTCTTCCCCAGAGGAAAGGAGCATGCGGCACAGTAGGTCCAGTTCAGTGTATGGTATTGACACCACCACAAGTTTCCAAGTAGAACAGTTCCTCCTAAAGTTTTATTTGCATATCCTCACTGGGCAACCTAGCACAGTCTATGCATTTCCAAAACTGAACGCCATCTTCATGGTAAACCCAGCAGGCAATTGCACTTGCCAGATTTGCAGCTTGTACATAGCTCAACAGGTTATTTAATTTGCACCTGGAAGTACCTAATCTCAGAAGACAGTCTTGGCCGCTACACATGGAAATTTGGAACCACCTTTAAACTTCTGGCTTTAGAAGCTAAGCAAAAAAAGCATTCTTCTGTTTGTTTTCCTTTTCAAAGAGATATCACATAGAATATCAATGATGGCTAGCATCAATTCCAGCTACTCTGGAAAAGTTTCTAGAAAAAAAATGTGCTATCAGAGCAGCTGAATGTATATATGGTAGATGTCTGGAAATCAGTAGCAAAGACACAACAACAGAAAAAAAAAAAAAAAAAAAAAAAGAAAAGTGGCCGCGACTCTTTCTCTGA
>VXAV01007771.1:56269-68810 GCA_013399715.1 Alectura lathami | reverse complement strand
AAGGTTGAAACAAATCATTTTATTATTCAGCAAAATGCAAACACAGATTTCTGTCTAAAATCTTTAATCTTTATTCAAGAGCCACTTTGTCGGGCTTTCATGATCCATTTACTTGCTTATAGCATTAACTATAAAACAAACTTTCGCCAGTGGCATAGCTGAAGCAATCCATTTAACACCTTCCACATAGACCTGTGATACTGTGATTGGTAACATTTCTCAAATGTGATATTGCACAGTCTTTAGATTTCATCCCTGGCTGCATATGCTACTTCTCAAATCGAGTAAAGAAAAAATGCTCAGATCAAGCTAGTGAGATCTCTGATTCACATAAATTTGCTTTCATGGGCATTCTGCCAAATATGTATCAGCAGTCGAGTGATGTAAACAGCTGACTCAACAGAAACTGGAACTTTGTGAAGTTTTTTCTCAGAAATAAAACCGTCTATTGTGGGAACAAAGCACTAGCAGATACTGGATCAAAGACTGTTTGGCTCCATTTAACCTAACTTCATCCATTAACAAATGTGGAGCTTAAATTACTCATCCCCACATCCTCTATAGTCAGTGTGAAAGTCTTCTCCCATGGATGAAGACAGGAATAAACTATCCAGACTGATTTGTTCTACGCTTAAATAGAAAGGTGATCTGTGCTCTCTGTACCCTGTCTAGTAGGGTAGGGCTTGGGCTCTTAGTCTACATCTATCAAACTCAGGGTGTTACATCCTTTTACAGTGATTTACATTGTGACTTGGTTCTTCTTTCACCTTCCCTGCCATAAATCTGGATTAAACCCGTTTAAATCATTGACATAGCAGCAACTGGTACCACTGATTACTTTTTTGATAGTCAATAGAATTTTTTTAAAATGAAAATACCTTAAAAGTCACCGCACCTAATACAAAGAACTAAAACTTTAGATTTTGAATACTTACCTGTCTTACCTGGGGTGAGGAAAAAAAATGAAAAAAGACCTATTTTAGATAAATTTAAGAAGTGCATTTAATATAATCAAGCACTGATTAGAACTGAAAATCAGAATTTCTATTCAGCAGGGAATTATGAAATCCTACTGTTTATTTTCACATTCTAGCCCAAACTGTTGGAGCAGCAGCATACTTTCACAGATGCCACATCTTTATGAAGAGTTTAATTAACAGTTTTAATTAAGAATTCCAGTATTGGGCCAGCTGAATATGCAATAGCTGGAATGATGAAAAATCATACCAAGAAATAATTTTAGAACTTCTTGGAATATGCAGTAAGAAATCTCCAGATAACCTCTGTAATTGGGGCCCTCTTTTCCAATGCATCATAGTGATTGTTATTATACGTGCTCCTATGGACTTCATTCCACAGGACAGGATCTACAAAATTCCTAGAAAAAAAAAATTAGTTACAGCTTTGGCACAGGGAAATAATGTACAGAGTTTTAAATGCATTGAGACAATCATAATGATTGGTAGTTACCCACAGAGATTTGGTAAGGGACTCTAACAGTATAAAACGTGTGACATACACGGAATGCCATTGATTGCATGCAGGTTTAACCTTCCAAATTCAGTCATAGCATTACATCTTCTGATGTCTTCCTAGAAGTGTTTTTCCCAGTTTTTTTTCTTGCACAAAATTGTCAGTGCATAAAATCTTTTTTATGGCAATGTGTGAAGTGTGGGTTCAACAAATAGAAAACAAAAAAATAAACTGGTTTTTTGTCGTCACACTTCTTTCTCACTTCCTATGCGTCAACTCATGGCCTGACCTGACTATTAATATTTTTTTACATTATAGACAGTCTACACTTTTCTCAATGAAATGTGACCTACTTATTTTCACTTGTGTGTCCCAGCTTATCCATCTAACACCTGTGAGTTTAGTTTGTTGTGACAGATAGTACTCTTCAGAGCTGTCAGTCATATGTGTTGTAGCAGAGAGAATTTTGGAGGAAAATCTTCACCTGCATTTACCATAGGTAAAAACTAAACTGCTTATGGAAAGGGGAGTTTGGTCAGAGCGTTTCCTCTGGGTTCCACTACCCATACTCACAGAGAATGGGACTATTCATTTGCAAGAAGTTCCTGTGAGATCAAATTAGATCTTTTAATATTGATATCACAAGCATGAATATAAGTATTTCTTTGATGCAACACAAGAGTTCAAAAGACAGAAAGTTTCCCCTTCCATTGGCTGGTATCTTCCAGGATAAGAAGAAAAGCTTTGTTTGACTGTCACTGTCATTAGTCCAGATGGATGGAGACCAGCAGTGGAAGCAGTGAATACAAGTTATGGGACCTTTAGTACTGAACGCGGGATACAAACCCCTGAAATCATGAGATATGTTTCAAAATTGCAGTAAAAACCTACTGCTTTTAAATGGTCCTAAACTGTCCTATCTATTATCTCCAGCATATGCCACAGAAGCTATCTAATATGAAAAGAGTGAGGAAAATAAACTGGCGGCGTGAAACAGTGAGTGAGAATTCGTACATCCTGCAGGGCCATTTTCTCCAGTTAATATATTTTATTATGCCAGCAGAGTGATTCTGTTGAAGACTTTACTTTTGTTAGAGCTGGGCAATCTACAACGCAATGCTGCAACATTGGTTTTCTTCCAGTTAAGAGCAGAACCACTGTCTGTCTGCAAAAGGGACTGGAGCTGTACCAGAGGATCCCTGACTGCACCCTGGGAAGCTCTGGCTGTGCTGGCTGCGCTTGCATAGGAGCCTGGAGTCTCAGCAGCAGAGGAGTGGTAAGCCTGTAAGACTTCAATAGAGTTTAGAGAAAACTAAGTAAAAAAGCACCTGTATGAAACTCCTGAAATTTGACCAATAACTAAGTTCCTCCCCTAAAAATAGCACTTTTTTCAAAAAAAATTTTAGCTCACTGTAATTTCTATTGGCAAAGACCCATGCACTGATCTCTACTCCCTGGTAGAGAATATGTGCAGTAAATACCTTTGTCTGTATGGTGATGTAGGTTGGCAAAGAGAGGTGGAATGTAAGTAACTGCATTATGAATAGATCTTGAAGACCCTTAATAATAAAATGGCAGTCTTGGTTTGAAAACTTCTGAAATGTGAAGATCTTCAGAATTTACCCTGAAAGCAGATCTAAATTTAGCAGTATTGCTTGGAGAAAAATGATGTCATTGTCTGTATTTCTCTTTCAAATCTATGTTTGTCTTGCTAATGTAAATGAATCCCTCATGCCCAATTTCTTGGAAAACACATTCTCCCTAGTTACAGAATTCTGAATTCTGCCTCCCAAAATAGTTATTTTTTCTTTCTTTTCTACAGTGAATAAATAATCTACATCATCAAAACAAGTTGCCTTTTCAGTTGAGTAAGAACACTGAATCATCAAAATGAGGCACCATAATGACGACTTTCATTAAAACCAAGACTATTAACGGAGAAGGTCAAAGAAAAGCTTCCATACTAGAAGTCAGCTGCCTTTATGGCATATGAGAAGCTGCTTTTCATATTTGGTCAGACAATGTAACTTACACATTATACTTCCTGGTACAACTTGTGGACTCCCAGGAAAAATGTAGGATAGGTTCTCTGTGAGAGGATAACAAATACATAGAAGTAAGTTACACACAGTGGTGTGTATTTCTCCACCTCCAGGAGTTCAATCCAAATGGAATTTATCAAACCCAGGCATAATATAATCTGGTTTCTGCTCAAATGCATGCACAAATAAAACATAAGTTTGTCTACATATGGCCACAACGCAATTGGGGTAACAAAAGGCAATTAACCTTCAAAGTCAGAGAAGTCTGAAAACTGTGTTTCAAATAAATCTCAGGAATCTCTCTGAAGCAAGCAACATACAACCATAACAAGAAGTAATTTTGAAAATGTATCTTCATTGATTAGTAGTGTTAAAGAACACAAAAAGTCTCTGTACCCTCAGTACACAGCCTTCTGTCAGCACTGAAAAATTGTATCAAGACATACACGAAAATCTAATGGTCATCAAAGCCAGACTAGAACAGTGTAAATAGCTTTTCCTGAAAATTATTTGTATTAAAATGGAGAAGGTGGCTTACGAGAAGTCTTGCAATAAAAAGTCATGCTACCCTGCACATTTACCTATAAAGAAAATAAGGATCAAGCAATGCAATTAGCTCTCTTGTGGGTACAGTTGATTCCTTTGATTTACCTGATCGTGGAGTCCCCTCCCGGCTTCTGATGGATCAATAGTTAACATGACACCAGTACGATTTAGAAAGATTGTGCATCAAACAAGATTATGCCCTGTGTACAAGTGAATGGTTAAAAAAAAGAATGGAGACATAGTAGTGTGCTTGATGTTTGTAAATAATTTAAAACAAGAACAAAAGAGATTTTGGTCCTGAATCTTCAAGATAAAGTTATTTATAAACCTTTAACTGACAATGATTTTTTTTTAAAGCTTTGTTAGTAAAGAAGAGTTCTTTTTTTGTACTTGACCAATTTCATACCAAAGAGTTTAAAAACTATCAGAGTGGAAAACAGCAAGTACAAGTGAGAAAAAAGTATAACCATACCCTTGCTGGAACTGAACTCTGCCACAACCATGAAGCTCTTTACTGTCATTCCATATCTCAGGCGCTGCTGTCTACAAAAGCTTTGTAACAAAGGTTGAATCCCATCTTTGTAACAGCTGTGGTTAGAAAATTGAGGGGTGATTTACACAGGTGGCCCTGCACGCCACCCTCTTCAGGACTGACCTGACAGATTTTGGCTGTATGAGCACTCCACTGTCCTTGGGCTGATGGGGAATTCATTCGCTCCATTGACTTCAGTATGTGATTTTGAACTCTGTTATGGAACAGTGGATGTCTCGTCTGGAACTGGAACTCTGTGATGTCTCGTCAGCTTGGAACGAAGTGCTGGGCTTTGCCTGTATCCATCCGTGTACATACGCAGCCCTGAACCTCCTGTTGAATCTGGCACAGGAAAGAATTTCTGGTTTATAAATGGCATGGTAACTTTAATCAGTCAAGAAAAAGCTCAAGTGTTTCTGCTGTTCTTAGTTTACTGGGGAATTTTATAGTTTTTTATTTTGGTAAAACTTTAATGACAGTTTAAAATTTTATTCACTGCAGGAAGAAGGAAACGTACCAAGAACATACAGAATTAATCTGACTTTTTGTAACATTAGTTACTGTATAGATATTAGTATTTTTAGTTAATATCAGACATTTTCTCTAGAAATTTACAGTCTATTATACATATATATTTCCTTTTACAGGGTGAAAATTATGTTCACAGGTGGATTATAGTGTCTATAATATACCTGATAAGATAGCTTCAGCAACAAGTATCAAAAATTTGCAAATTTTGTATAATCTGTTGTATTTATTTTATCTATTTGCATTCAGTTAACGTGATCTTCAGAATTACTTACCATCTGAAACCCTGTTCTTGAAAGTACTTTTGATGGGACACAAATCAGGAGTCAAAAGTGACATGCTGTACGTTTTCAGATCACTCTGAATTTTCTCTCAGAACATCTGCTTTTAACCTCTCCCTGCTCTTACCTCAAATATTAACACCTTCCATTTCAATTTTTACTAATTAAATCAAATTAAATGAAAGCTTGAAATTTGGCATATGTGTGGATTATCAAGAAAACAAGGCTCCAGCTATGACAAGATTTTGCAATGCAATTTTAAAACTCCAGGTAAGCCCACCTCAGCCAGTCATACTACTCACATGCTTAAAATTTTGTCCAGATCCTTGGCTCTGCAGAATTATGATTTTAGTTACTCACAGTTCCCATCACAATAACCAGTAAATTAGAAGCAGAATATGTCTATATTGATACAGACAAAAATATAATTTATTGTTTAGAAATATGTATCACTTGTCTCTTATCCCTTATTTTTGTAAGTGAGAATGATGTTTTAATAAGTTACAGTTATTAGTGACTTTTTTCTTACTTGAAATACTGCATCAATTGATAGTCACTAACATTTTCTCTTTTTTAACTGAGAAGTTTGTATAGCCATGATGTGAAATACTGTGTGCAGTTAATCCATCCAGCAACAGATGTCTGATTGAGACTAGCTCGGTAAATCAGAACATGAACAAAAGCAACTTTGTGCACTGCCAAAGACAGAAAGAGCATCTATTTCATTTTTCTTTCAGAAACTGAAGAGAAGGGTCAAATCCCAAACTTGCTTAAACCTCCAAAGTCTGCAGGAAATTCCTGACAATCTTACATCTAAGGCAACAATGTGCCTTTGCATTCTTTGTAAAATTCCCTTTCATCATTTTCCAGTTCTTGAGCATTGCCAGCGAATAATGATGTGGACCTCAATCACTTTCTCATTTTCCTTCCTACTGAAACATTAATGCTCAGGTTTTGATATCCAAGGATGTTTTCTCTTTAAAGCCTTCTCAAGTTCCAAGCTAAAGTATTAACCTACCGAATCTTTCATCACATGGCACTGGTCAATATATCCCCGTTGTAATTTTTCATCTACTGTGACAAGTTCCTCCATCGGTACTTCTGTGCGAGCAACAACAGATTTTCTTTTCTCCTTGCCAATAGCCCTGAATTCCTCACAGACACAAAATGGTGCCATGCAGCCTCATGCAGACTGCAGCACCTCTGGCTTTGCAGGATTCCCTTGCCAAGGAACTGCTTCCACTGACTCCATCTCTTCTGCATGCTCCCTGGAGCTCAGCAGCAATTTGTCACGTGTAGAGTCACTCTCATAACTGACAAACACCAACACCCAGCTACTCTTCCTGCCCACTTCCCTCCCTTTTTGCTACCCCAGTCTCATCTGCTGTGAGGTCCAAGCAGAGAGCTCCAAATGGTGAGTCCCTGTACCCAGCACCCAGCACAGGCCAGACAGGCCAGCCCCAGCTCCAAGCAGTGGCAGCAGTCCAAGAGCTTACTCCTGTCCCCCTCTGCCTCCAAAGCTCCACACCAGTCTGAAGCAGGGCAGTGCGATGTGCACTGAGAGAAGCCTCCTGGCAGCTCCTCAAGGCACCAACAGCAAGAACGAGCCAGATTCTCCCACTTGTTTGTGGACCCAGCTATAAGGGAAACCATCAC
This sequence comes from Alectura lathami, assembly GCA_013399715.1. NCBI lineage: Eukaryota > Metazoa > Chordata > Aves > Galliformes > Megapodiidae > Alectura > Alectura lathami. The sequence continues at coordinate 61,752 of VXAV01007771.1, read as the reverse complement.
CTTTCACCACTGTTCGTTTCCTAATACAGTGCAACAGTAGGTTTATCATCTGCTCTCCTTCCTCTGGTCAATTGTAATTCCAGATTGTATTTACTGGCTGTTTGTTTTCATGTATTATTAATATCTTCATTCATTTGCCATCACGAAGATAGACAAGTATATAGGGTACATTAATCAAAACAAATAAACAGAAAGTAGTACCCGAGCTCATCACTGTTTACTCGTTAAAATACAGAATGAGAACTGACTGTGACTGAGATTTGCCTGTTGGTATTAGAATGATGACCAAAAAAAAAAAAAAAAAAAAGAATTTGCTGCATGTGCAGAAAATATCACCCCTGTGAATCACAGAGACTGTGTATGACTGCACCTGAGGAGATTTTATATCACAATCTTTGATCACCGGATTTCTAAGCTTTCGTTTTCTTAAAGGATTTCCACAGAAAGCAAAACAAAGCTCTAAAATTTGCCAAAGGCCATTTTATTTTATTATTCATAAGTGGTAGATATTACTAACGATGGCTTCATAAACTGAAAAAGTTTTCTCAGTCCCATCTGCATAGTAACATTTTATGAGAGATATATTACACACATTTACTGGGTACTGAGAGAGCTGCAACATAGCTTTAAAATTCACTTATCAGTGGGGGGAAAAAAAACCATAACGAGCAGCATTTGGGAGAGAGGGAGAAAGGAAGGGTGGGAGGAAATGTGTAGACATGACTGTCCAGGGTATACTCGGTATACACATGCTCCATCTTAATTCAAGCCATCTAGCACAACTCCATCACATATATCCACAAGGGCCAAGAAATACTTATTCTGCTCGCCTGGGTTTATATCCAGAACAAATCTATTTCACAGAGCTAAGTGTTGCTGGCTGGTTTGGGAATATTTGTTAAATGGCTATAATGTGATACAGTTAAGTTATTTACTACTTGTGACTGGTGAGAAAATTGAGGCTTTTCATAATGTTACATTTCTACAGCAAAAAATACATTTATGAAAATAAATTGTTTAGGTCTTCTTTGGTGTTCTGTGTTTTTCACAGGGTAAAAAAGATGCTTGAAGTTGTTTTTAATATCATCCGGACGGATATGAACACTAAAGTATTCTTGTGGGAGTGGCTATACAAATAATGATACGTGCCAGTGCGCAAGTGTGTAACAACACTGTTAAACCACTACCCATGACTTGTACACCAGATTTTTCCAGAAGTGTCAGACAACTTGCTTGTTTGTTTAGTACGTTGCAAAATGTTTGCTTTCCCTTCAGCTGATCTGCTGTGTCTCCTCAGAATCTGATCCAATCTTTATCAATGCAAAAATCTCCCCTCAACTTAGCTATTTGTTGGCCTCTAATTTTCACCATAAAAATTAGGTAAACAAAAAAAGTTACAATCCCCGTACACATGAGGGTGCTAAGCTGCAAGGTCTTATTTCACAAGATACTGTCAGACCCAAACATTCACTGCATACCATTACGACCATTTAGTACTGTTTTAGTACATCACTTTTCAAGTTAGTAATATTTTTAGGCTCAATCTGTCCTGAATGCTCTACTGGTATGAATACATCAATAAAGGCATGCATCAATACACCAGGGCCTGTTTATGCCTCACCGTACCTATTTTACCCCTGCTCAATGCCTGCTCACATGGTTTATTTCAATTCAGCAAGTCAGAATAGGTGGTAGCAGGTCAAACTCCTTTAACAAAATGGTTTCATTACATGCAGGATATAGTGCCTTTCACAGCAGCACTGTAGCGATACAGCTTAACCCAGCCAACTGGCAGAATGGTTCTGTGCAAATGGCAAAGAATCAAAAATCACACTTGATCCCACCTTTGTCATGCCACACTGGAAAACTACAATCTTTTTCCTTTTTATTTTTTTTTTAAATAATAATAATAATAATAAAGAACGCTTTAAAAGTATTGAATACTTTATCTTATTTATCTGATCATTTACGTTTCATCCAGATATTTCAAGCAACCGAGATGAAACCAGGGATGTGTCATAAAACGTAATGACATTTTCCTCACTCGGTTCATTTAGGACAGTATCTGTTGTGCCTCCAACTGCTGCAGCGATCACAGGAGCATCACAAGGCAGTTCTTACCATCTGGAGTGTGCCGTCGTCTTCTCCTCCAGGGCAAGGGACTGAGACCGGTGCGCAGCGACTGGCTGCATCTGCAGAACACCCGGACTCCCTCCCCAGGGAGCTGCGCTGCTGCTGGGGGTGTGCAGCATCCCCAGCCCACCTCAGCCTGCCAAACCCCAGCTCTGAGCCTCTCATTTGAGAAGAGGTGTGCAAGACCACAGCAAGCTCTAAAAGGCCAGTTTAAATGAGATTTTTTGAGGCATGACATGTACCTGAGTACAAAATGTAAAATTATTCATTGTGTTTGATTAATGAAGCAGAAGATTTATAATAGGCTTCGCTGAAACCAAACACTGTCAGACAGGAATGCAACAATCTGCAAAGGCAGATGGGCAAGAAGAAAACAGTTTTCACATTTTGAGAAAAATTGATTTAGAACAGCAGCAGGCGTGGACTATGATGTTAGTTGTTATGGAGTAACACAGCTAAGCAACCTTTTAATAGAAGTTATTGGTATTTTTGACAGAGATCTCCTAGGCTGGGTTGCTCTGACAAACCTACACATGATGGCTTCACATGAGTTGACCAAAACAGGAGGGTGAAGTCAGAAACAGAGAGAATAAAACAGGTCAAGTGTTTGTGCCTTTGACTGAGAAACAGCACTGTAATGAGAGAGAACTTTACCAAAGCTCCAGTTTTTGCAGTCTGACACTGACAACAACAGCAGCCTGGCAGCCTGAAAAAGCTTTGAGAGCCAAGTGGAGAAAGCTTAAGGGTCATTGCAAGTGTTCTCTGCGGGTAGTGCCAGGGGAAGGATTGAACAACCTAACTGGCTGAGCTGAAATGAAAGATAGTTCTTTTGATGAAGAATGCTTTCTCTTGGTTCCCCTGTGGGTGACTTGCCCTGCAGAAAGAAGTTGTGCATCCCCCATTCTCAGCTCAAAGTCATTGACATAAAAATTCAGCTTTATGACACTGATATTCAGAACAAAATATTTTTTCACAGTTTGGTGAAAATTTTAGGAGATACTGCAGCAAAAGGCTCCAAAAAGCTTAGATACACATGGACCACAAGTAGGCTTTATGAATGATCAGTTTCTTATATTTTGGAGTAATACAGAACTGAGCTAATCTTGAAGTCTTCTTATGCCAAGAATCTGTTTGCAAAATGGATAAGAGAAAATCCTTGTCTTCAGCTTCAGCTTGAGCAGCATGTCTCAGAGCCTGCACTGTCCTAGATCTTAAACAGCCTGGAAGTTAGGAGGGTATAGAAGTAAAGCAGCAACTTTCCCCTACAGCTGTGGATGTACAACCACCCTAAATAATGGAATGTAGTTCAAAGTATTGGCAAGTGCAAATGGTTTGTGATTGACCAAACCCAAAGACTTTAGAAATTCATTAGCTTGGCCATGATGACAAACAACATACCCTAAATCCTTGCCAAGGCAGCCTGGAGTATCCTTAAAAAGCAATGTCAGAAAAGAATCTGGGTTTTAACCCATGCATTTAAAAATGCACATTGTGATTACAAATAACCAAACTCCTTCCACCTGAGAATAGCACTAACCAGGCAACACATAAACGAGCCTTGAGCATTCACTAATTCATCTGTTTTCTGAAGTAAAGATAACACAAAATATCTAAAAAATAGATTGTTTATTTAGTGTAAGATAAAGTACCAAAATAGCAAATACCAAAATACAAAATACCAAAATAATTCAAACTTCCTATGTAATAAAAACAAACTGAAATACAAGTACAGTGCTATCAGTCTGAAAACTTCTACAATTTAATATCTTCAACCTACTGGTTAAAAGCAGTACTATCTATATAGACCCCTCATCCATTTATGCACTGAAGTTTCCTTCTAAAAGTTATTTTTTCTGCTTAAACTTACCTTTGGTTGTGTGAAATAATTGAAATGCTCACAGTGGTGGAGTCCTGGCAAGAGAGAGTGAAGGGAAATGAGTAGAGAAGACATGGGAAAGCAGAACGAATACCTGGCTTTGCATGATATCTTGCATTTTCACCAAAAAAAAAAAAAAAAAGCATTTATGTTATGCAGAGGCTAGCCACACACACAAGGGTATCATCTCCAATGAGATTCTCTTCTCTTTCTTTTCCTCCCAGTCTTCAAGCATGTGTAACAGAACTACAAGACTCACTTCAGGCTGTGTACTGGAAGCCTAGGGCAGTTTGCAGATTTTTCTGTGAAGTTTGCAGAACTGGAGAAGATAAGGGAAGAGGATTTTAGGAGAAGGCTGTTCCTGTGAGGAAGGCAGCTGAAGGACTACAGAGTAACTGTGATGATAATGAGTAAACCGCCCAAACTAAGTTTTGAAAGATGGCCTCTGAATACATGCTTGATACTGTAGAGTTCCCAGCTTGAGCTTTCTGGTCATATTTCAGGAGAATGGAACAGCTGAAGCAGATTCCCACAGCCCTCGGAAATGCTAAGCACTCTCAGAAATCTTGCATTGCAACCTTCTACACTGGCAATCTGAAATAGAGCATATTTTTGCCACTGATGTGAAAATATTGTGCCTGAGTTCCTGAACTGCAAAAGGGAATAAAATGCAATATCATCACCCACTGCACCTTCCCTGAATGATACGAGGGTTTGTGCTACCCCAGATTGCTGCAAAACTGTCAAAAAGACCATTAAAAAAAATAAAAATACTGCATTTGGAGTTAGATTGCAATTTACACAAAGCCTGTAGCCACAGATTAGAGCAAGGAGCTGTTAATTTTATGGGCTCTGTCCCTGGTGTTCACTGACTGAAGCAGAAGCCCAGCATGAAATACCATGTGTGCACAAGGTACCGGGTATTTACTGCTGACAGTAATGCTGACAGCACAGACTTCTGAAACTTTGTAGGCTCTGAGTGCTTCCCCAAAGCATTAAACTACTTTAGTAATATGCCACAAGGAGTTTCTCTTCATAAGAACATTAGTAACTTCAAATTTCCTTTTCCAGTAAAGATGTTGGTTATAGGAAACATAATTAGTTGCACTTGCTTCTGCTCTTGTATGTAAGAGCAGGTTGTTAAACCTTGCTTAACGCTGACCGGCTGAACGGACTGAACAGCACTAACAGTGACAGCTGGGGCGCGGGTCGGTTAGGGCTTGGGTTTTAGCTTAAACCACTGAACAAGGTTAGAAACGGACCACAGGACTGACACTGCTTCTACAAACTGAACACTGTACTAGAAAGAAAGAAGAAGAGAAGAGAAGAGAAGAGAAGAGAAGAGAAGAGAAGAGAAGAGAAGAGAAGAGAAGAGAAGAGAAGAAGAAAAGAAAAGAAAGGAAAAGAAAGGAAAGGAAAAGAAAGGAAAGGAAAGGAAAAGAAAGGAAAGGAAAAGAAAGGAAAGGAAAGGAAA
>VXAV01007771.1:8110-49129 GCA_013399715.1 Alectura lathami | reverse complement strand
AAATTATCTTTGGCAAGTGTTTCCTGAACGTATGTTCCATTATAGGAGTAATTTCCCTATGAACCTGTATTTGGGGAGAACCTGGTACCTGGCATCAGATCAAGCAGCAGGAAAGAAACTGATTTACCAGAATTCCGAAAATCACAATGACTTTGTACTTTTATCTCACCAAGCTTTCTTGGTGAAAGGAAAATCCATTCTCCTACTCCATTTTTAGCAGCGTTTAACGTGCACAACTTGTAGAGTTTGTTGAGCACATGAGAAACACGAACTTATAACTAGTGTTCTGGTTTGGTGCAATTTCGATTTTATCTTCATTTCAGCATTTATTTTTTAAAAAAACTATTAATATATGTGCTCAGATTTTCTATCAGAAAGAATTACGGTCATGTTTAGTCTACCTCTGACTCCTGCTGTGGCACCTTAGATGGCTCAGGATGATCTTGCACCCACAGCTGTCGATGGTCAGTGAATAGGCAGCACATGAACACCTTGCCCAGCTGTGGAGGACCACTGAACGGACAAACGAAAGAGATATGAGGCGTCTTAGGAATGGAGGAATGTAAATCAAAAGCTTTCCATCCTTCCTTTGTTCCTTTTTCAAATATGATACTCTGAAACTGGGACAATTTCAACTGTTTTCAGAAATCGCTCCAAGTTTACCTTCAGACCAATTTTCAGAGGTTCTGGGAAGTCATGGTTTTACTGATCTCAGTGAAAGCTGTAATTTTCAACTGAAAATACATAAATGAACAAACACAAAACCTACACACAAAGTCCTTAAGTTACTATGATAGCATATTAAATCTTATGAGCACTTGGAGAGCTGTTCCTGGGAAGGCATTATGGGTGGTGTTTTATAAGGAGACAGGGAGACTTTTCGTACATTTAGTTTCTGATAATACCAGAGATAATCTGCATTTACATGGACAAACCACTTAGAACAAATTTCATGAGTTATTAGGCATGTTAAGATGGTGATAAGTGCCTAATGGGATTTTTGAAGGAACCCAAGTGAGACAAAAATATATCCTGCCATGGTCTAATTTCCTAATTTTTCAAAGTAGAGGAAAAAAAAGTGGGTGGGAATACCGTCATCTGTGCGTTGCTCAGCATCTCTGTGCAAGTCTTACTGTATGATATTTATTTTTTAAAATAACTTTACTGCATTTCTTCGCTGTTTTAATACTGACATCAGAGAACTGTTGCTCCAGTGCATTGTTTGCATTGCTCTTAACCTAATCTTATGTACCAGCTGAGTATTTTCTTGTACTGAATACGCACAGGATTTTTCATGCAATAACAATAATCAAATTACAGGTTCTTTTAAAATAAATTATATTGTATTTGTTCCTTACTTGTGTTAGCTTCAATCTCTGTAGAAGAGAAATTCTTGATTCTGAAAGATGATTTCCAAAAGAGAATTAATTCTGTCCTCACATCTTTCATTTTGACCTTCTGTGATTTCTAGCAAGAAAGAACGTGTAATATGAATACAGCATAAGCTTTCCCAGACAAAAAAGAAATAACGTGACTAATTAAGGAACACTGAAAATGATTTTAGTAACACTTCAAAATTACAGTCCATTAATTTCTGTTATATAGTAGAGCTACATATTTCCATATTAAATAAATGAAATCCTCATAATTAACATTATTTCAGTACATGACAACTTATAATATATCACGCATGATTACGTGTCTGATTAGTTCTATGTGACATTAACAGTCCAGTGGCTAATTTATGTTTTCCCTATCAAATGAGAAACCAAACTAGTATATGCAGGGAATTGTTGAAAGTAAACTCATGATCTGAATTTGAAACAATCTGAATTATTTATTGGGAATAATGAAAGCAGGAGGGAAGGCTTTGACTGTTTCTCTGCTAGCAGTTGTATTTCTGGTGGTTTGTCTCTGTGTTCCTAAACTACAGCAGGCTGGATCTCTCTCTGGACCTGATTTGTTATTCCTAATTTCCTTCGGTTCTATGCCAGTGATACTCTGTTCATTTTGAGGAAGCAGAATGGCAAATCCTGTTATTTTTGGGTACATTTCTGTTGCACTACCACCAACAAGATGTCCAAGCTCTTCAGTAGTTCCAGAGATGTTAAAATAGAAGTTAAAAATAATTAACAGACTTCATACACCAGGAGCTTTGTGCCATATATTGGATAATTTTTATGACCTTTAACTGAGATATGCACCATGACCGAAGGTAGCTCTACTGGCACTGCTCTGCCAGCGAGAGCTCAGAAACAGCCAGGTGCTGTTGTCAGTGCGGTGCACAAGACTTAACTGACACCATGTGGGAAGTGCCTCCCTTGTACAACTTCGAGGTTTCCTTCTAAAGCAGAGAGAATTGTTGAATGCAGTTAATCACTAACAGATCATGAATACAACAAAGTCCCAACGAAAGAACCTGGCTGACTGCAGCACGATGTACTTCCCAAGGCAAGACGCAGGCCGCCCTGCTCATTTCAGTTGCTCTCTACCCTCCGGTCCCATCTGAAAGCCTAAGCCATTTTCTGATGTAGACAGACCTTCTCTGCAAGTTGCTTGCACTGCTTCATTTTCTTTTATGTTCATCTCCATTAAAATGAAGAAAAAAAAACATTAGCAATATCATCTCCAATTTAGATGTGGACTTTAGCTCTAGAGCTGCAAGCCTGATGGGGTTTGTACTGCTTCAGCTTCCCTGTGCTGAAGGGTCAAATTTACCCAGGTGCTTAAACATATTGATTAACAAGAAGCTATTTCTTTGTGAAGGGTGAACCTAAAGCTGCTCGGTTACTGATGCCATATCTCAACATCTTCAAGAGCCCTGCAGCTGCGTAATGGGTTGGAGGGCGAAGGACAATCCAGGGTATGTGGGGCTGCCTGGTGGACCTCTGCTGTTTCCTCTCATTGTGCAAACCAGGCAGCCCACATCTGTACTTTGGAAAGGGTAACACCAGAAGTTATCTTCCAAGTTTATAAACTGCATCTGTCAAAAATGTCAGTGGAAAGCTCTGCAGGAGTTTCTCTCATATTTGTATTCTCTTATCAGGAACAGTACCCAAGAGATGACATTGATTTTGTTGAAGACAAAATAAGGTGCTTTCACTTTTCAGTAAACAGCATATTCTGCTGTTTTATTTCACTGCCATGCGGCTTATCAGGCAGACCACACACACACAAAAAAAAAAGGGGAGTTGGGGAGAGGCTGAAACAATACTTCCGCTTAATGTTTGTCCAGGAGATTGTACTGATAGCCTTATCGCTTGATGAGAACTGGCAGAAGAGAAAACAAATTTGTACTTAAAATACCACATACCATGCCTTTGTTCTAAAGAGACTTCAATAATGTGTCCTGCACTGACGAAGCTGGGTCTTTAGGACGTAAAGGACTGAGATTTATCTTTTGTGATTTGCCAGTTGCTGATGAAATGGTTGTACAGGGGCAAATCACCATGGTGGGAGGCTGACAGGAAAAGTGGTGGCAGGTTTTGCGCTCAGATGGCTCCCTCATTTGAGGCTCACCAATTCCTGGTAACAGCATACGTGGCAATTATAGAAATCATTACCAAACCTCAGATGGGTAATGGAGGCATCCTCTCTCTTTTGTCTATAATGCTGTCCAAGGTTATGATAATTAAAATGTAAAAATTAAAAAAAAAAAAAAAAAAAATTGGTTCTGTGGAGCCTCTGTGTCATTTAATGTCCCAGCAACGGGTGGTGCAATGGTAAAATTAGATTTTGGAATAAAATTCTTGCTAAGGCAGGACTGGCCCTGACTATTCCTGAAGCCCTTCAGTTCCGCAGTTCTGCATTGTTAGCCGTTATGGAGTAACATTTTAAAAAACACACCGCATCGCAACAAGCTGAAGCACAGTCGGTTCAGATGAATTACCAGAGTTTCAGTGCATTGCTCAAGCCAAAAGAAAATACAGTGTCCCTGAGACAGGGAGAATTTGCTGACACCTTAAACAGAAGGGAAACCTCAGCTACCATGTTGGCACGAGCTCCAGTGCAAGCATGTGACAGAGGCACTTGGTGCTCCTGAAAGCAGCTCAAGGTGGTGGTTGGAAGAGACAACACGAGGCATTTCCCTTCCCATGCACGCATCCTTTCACTGACACCCCACTTCTTCCAGCTGTGAATGCCATGGTGAACTAGCCCAGGGAACAGAGCTGAGTTCAAGTTTAATTGCAAGGATTATCCTGGTTTAATTACCAGGGTCCCTACCAGCATCATGAACCTCTGCTTGTTGCTGCAGCCCCAGAAGGTGAACTCACAGGTTGGGTGTGGGCTGCAGAGTCGCGTGGATACTGTCTGAGCAGAATTAAGACACTGTGTCCTGTAACACTAAACCAGCTCACATTAAATTCCTAGGGAGGATGAAATACTTCTTCCTCCTGACACTTGTTGAACACTTTTTAACATAAACCCTTGCCACAGCCTAAGAATTTGTTATATCTGGAGCAGCCCATAAGCAACGAAATAACGAGTTAGGAGCTCTTTTGGTTCCCTCCTACACTCAGAAAGACCTAACAGCAATACTAGCTTAAATGCATGCTTCATGAAGAGCCAGAACACAAAGCAGAAGACTACACTTTACAAACTGGGAGTAAAGAGTTGCAACACAGTGGAACACATCTGGAGCCTGCTTGTGAGTACAGCAAGACACCACAGACACCCAGTAAAATGATGGCCCCGACAGTCCCCAGAGCTTTCCCAAGCACAGAAACAACAGCCAGGTGGGGAGAGCACAAGACAGCAGCGTGTTAATTAGGATTAGAGCGGCGAGCAGCGTGCTGAGCGCCGGCTGGCTCCCTGTTTGCAAGCACTCTGCATTGCAGCTGCTGATCAGCTCATTCTTGTTTGACTTCTCCATTAGAAACAGTGCAAGGAGGATCTATTTTTAGCTTTTAACAAACAAAATGAAAAGTTGCCCTCTTGGTTCTTTAATGCCGTTCTCCTTTCTTCATCTACACTTCTGCAGCCTTCTTATGTTCGGAAATAGCAATTATTTCTTAACTACATGCGGAAAGAAACCCTTAAAACCCAGGTAGATACATTGTGGAATGAATGACTTTTGGACCTTCAGCAGAATTACCTTCTCTGACATCATATACTGCTGTTGATCCCTTTGAACTAACTTTTTAGTATGTTCACCACATGCAGAGCCATACCCAAGCTAGAGCAGCAGAGTACATCAGAGGAAAGCTCTAAAAATGCCCAGAGAAGGTATCTGGTTCTCCTATTATTTTTATCCACTAACATTTTGCATATTCCTTTTGCTTATTGCAGACTGAATGGCTTTGAACATCTTTAAAGGCGTTTTGTAGTGTTTCATGAATGTAACAGTGACATATTTAAGACCTACAATTCCCTTTTATGTAACCTGTACAATGGAACTGCACTTTAGTATAAGAATCATGAATAGGGCTGAGATGCTGTTTCTGTGTTAAAGTTTCCTTTCTTACAAGCACCAGCATTTCTACTCAGATTTCTTCTGTTTCTATTAAGTTTCAGACCAAATTCTAATCAGACTATTCCAGAGATATAAAACCAGATAATTTGAGCTTTGCAATTTATACCTAATCAGCTGGATACCCAGACGACATCCACACCCGTGTTCTCTCTCTCAAAGAGAACTCCAGAAAAGCTGAAGACTTACAAACCCCAAAGCGTTATTCAGATAATGTGTGGATGGATATTATTCAGATAATCATCTGCGTGGAGAACTTCTACTCTGCTTTGTTCAAAAGTCTAAGGTCACTCCTTGTGAAGAAACAGCATCAGAAAGTGTTGTTAAGGAAAGGAAATCCTGAATTTTTTTTATCTGGCGTCCTCCCGGAGGAAGAAGATATAAGTACATGCAGAGATGTGGCATAAGACGACAAATTGGGGGTGTAGGGAATAATAGATTGTAATAAAATCTTAAAACTCTGGATAGGCAGGAGGTCTGTGCTTCCAGTAACATTCAGGCAGTAGTTGTTACATAATGGTTCTACCAGAGCAGCAAAGCATCTGCAAGGTTTGAAGCTGCAAAGTCATGAGGAAAGGATTTTAGGTTAAAAGAGTACACATTTCTTCAATTTCAAGTCAGCAGGAAGAACAAAAACTAATTTATGTTTACAATCACTCAGTTTGATTAAAAAGTCATACTTCAACAACTCTAAAGATGCATTTTCTGAACATCCTCCTTTCCATTCAATTAATTCCAAATGATATTTGCCCAGAAAATGTAGAGCATGTTTAACGGCAATAGAGATAATGCTAAAGCAAGCAATCCCTGGTTGAAACTTGGGCTCACTTCTGTCAGCATTCTTGCAAGAACATTACACCTTGGTTTCCTCATTAATATTGTTCTGCATTAGCCTAATGTAAAACTAAGTGATGTGTCAGGCAGCAGAAATGAGCGTGCAAACATAAAGCATTTTACATATGGTGGATTTCTAATGACCTTCTCCATTTCACCTACCATAAAATCAGTGATTTTCAGCACTGCGGCTGGGACTTGGCCAAGTTCTTAAACGGTGAGCATCATCTGGAAAAATGACTGTTCCTAGGGTCAGAATACATAGGGACGGGGACTGGGCTGAGATTAAGGACACTGGTTTTGTTTTTATTTGTGGCAACGATTTATTTCATGGGTAAATCCCATCAGATCAGCATGACTGACACATTTGAAATGTTGCCACTAATGCTGCTAAGAGAACAGGTATAGATCTCTTCTCTACCTCAGTTTCTAAGGCTGACAAAATGGTGTAAATGATGCTTACACTTCATTATCTGAAAAAAAAAAAAAAAAAAAAAAAAAAAAAAAAAGAGGCAAAAATCTATGAAATCCTACAATAAGTTATTGAGACTTGGATATTCACAGGATATCCAAGAGTTGGCATGGGAATGTGTCAGATTGTCTTCATGCTAAAAAGAGGTGCTCTGTGTCTGCGACTCTCCGACAGAGTTAAGACAAGGCTGGAAAGGACCCAAATAGGCTATTTCGATCCATTTTTCCATGTTTTCCTCAGGATAGTCTGTTGGTCACGGGGCAGTTAAGGAGTTGCCCTCAAATCCCAAGGACTGTAGCACAGAGGCACCCGAATCTGGGGAGCACCTTCTGCGAGTCCAGGTCTGCAGTCATGCAGGGTAAGGACGGCCCTGGAGGAGGGAGAAGCTGTGCCAGCACTTCAGAAGGGAAAACACAAAGAAGAGGGTGTCTGTAGCAGCTGAGAGCAATGTTCCACCTCTCAACAGTGCAGGAGATGAGCAGAGCTTAGGCTAAGGAGAGGCTCTTAACACCTATTTATTCCAGTGCTTCACCACCTTTCCCCTTAGAAAGGATTTCTTGACCTCCTGCAGAGTATTGAGCACCTGTCGGATATTTCCAGGGTTTAGCTAAAAATAGAGCACCACAAAAAATACCCGTGATTTTAATTGTTTGCACCTTTGAGCCTTTTTCCTGGGCAAGGCCTAGGCAGGGCTTTCACTGCCCACTTGAGCTAAGTCTCCTACAAGGATGCTAAAATTCATGCTAATAATTAACCAGTGCAATTGAGCATTTAATATCACACCTGCAAAGTTTGTTAGCCGTGAAAATATAGTGTTTAATAATGTAATATGGGTTCAGTCTAATGTGTAAAATACAGAACTGCAATGGAAACAACTGTACATTTTCATGGCTAACAAACTTTGCAGGTGGAGTGTTTCATGCTCAGTTGCACCTGTTAATTATTTCTGTGATTGTTGAGATCCCAACCGATGATAATGAAACAGACCTTCTCTGAAAATCAAATCATTTTATTTAAAAATCATGGGTTTGTAACCTAAGTGGCCCTGTTACAGCTAACACTGCACTTAAGCCGCATTAAAGAGAAATATCAACAGAATCATATCAGTTATTTTCAGAATTTGTTGTCAACAGAAAACATGAATTCATGTTCAGAAGGAAGATTGAGAAAGGAGGAAAAAGATACTCAAAGTTGACCTTAAACCCAATTTACATGATTCCAGGTCACAATTCACTGTATCTACTGGCTTCATCTTGTTAAGCCTTGTCTCCCTCTCTAATGTTGGTGAAACCTCTGATTTTGGTGCACATTCAGTAGGGATTTTAGCTCTAGGCTATCCTCTGATAAACCTCCAAACACCCAGTATGCCATAAAATACGAGAAATGTGAGAAAGAGTGATTGATTCAAAGGCCATTGAAATCAATAGAATTCTTTCCACTGGTTTGAATCATTTTTGGACCAGGCCTCCCTATTTTCAGGAGCAGAATCTTGCCTCTTCCACAGCAAAAACATTTATCAGAGTGCAATTTTTCATCTCTAGTGACTAGTCTGGAATCTGAACTTTGATATCCACTCCGACAGAAGAGCAAGCCCTGCCAACACCTTCGGTTTACAAATCACTGTCAAGCTGTCAAACCAATCAGGAATTCAAAACACCTAAGACCTTTTAAATGCTGCCAGTGTTCTGTCATGAAATATATTTAAATATTATGAAGCTTTCAGATTCAATGTCATTTCTTATAGTGAAGTGGTACAAGGAAATTCTAATTAGTGTATTCTGTTATTTTTTTCATTTATTGAAACTACAAAAGCCATCATCTTTTAAACCCAACTCTCTATTATTCTAATTCCAGCTAGAAAAAAACACCTTTACCATGGTGACCGTGACAGTTTGCAGACCTGTAGATAACACTTGATACTGGGGCTTTCCCTCACAGACTAAAAGGCTAACTCACTTTCTCAAATCAGTCTTTGATGTGGATGACAGAATATTAGGAATCCACAAAAAAAATGTACCTGCTTGTGTATCTACAGATAAATGGAGCTGAGGGGAAATTGGTATTGCTGAGGATCAAGCATCCTGGTAATACAGATTTTGGACTGATTGTGCCAGAGACTGTGCGAAGCTGCCATGCCCCGGCACTGCCTGAATCTCTTTGGAGGCTGCAGAAACTGGGAGCAGTGACCGAAACCACCAAACAGCAAGCACAACTCCTGATTTTGTGAAGAGTCTGCAGAGGAACCAGGTGGAGCAACAGCATCTGTCAAATGACATGCAGAACCATCATTTCTGGTGCACTGACTTCTCTAAGAACAGAACTACGGTCAAGTTCTATTACAGGTAGATACGATCAGCTTGCCTAGGCATTCTAGAACCTATTACTTTGTATGGATAATGAATGCTTGGATAATCAAAACAAATCTTATTTTAATACACATTTCTTGTGGACAAAATTGAAGTTCTAACTTGAATTTTACTTTTAGCTAGTCATATTTGTCTGAGCAGCACCTAAGCAAAACCAGCGAGAGTTAAGGAAATAGAAAACAAATTGCCTTAGTAAAGTCAAGGTCAATGTTTGCCCCTTACAGCTGTCCACTGGTGTCTCTATGTCTAAAATACGGTGCAGTGTTAGCCATTATATTTGCTGCCACATTCAGCTCCAATGGTAAATGCATTTCAGGGTTTGGTGATGTAGTATGATCCATGATGTATCCTTGGTGATATACTGTGATCCAGGATTATAGATGAAACACTTTGTACAAAGCACTTTGGTAAGTGCTCAACTTCAAAAAAAAAAAAAAAAAAAATAGAAGTTGTTTCACCAGGAGGCTGGGCTGGAGTTTACAGCTGTATATAACCCATGGACATGCAGTTGCATGTAGCTCTTGGAAGGCCTGCAATAATCCAGAGATAAATAAGTCTAATAGTTCAGAGATGAAATATTAGTACAATTGAAATCATTAGAAATTTTGCAGTTGGTTCTACTTGGACCAAGATTGCACACTAACTCTTTCACAGCTAGTGAAGTTACCATAAATAAGTTTATCATCAGATATTATGGAAGGAGGTTCTGAGAGCCACAAAATAACCATCCATGTCAATTAAATCTCTTCCCCTGGAAATTTCTCTACTGATTCTGCAACAATAAATGTTGCATATGTAGGAAAATGGATGTGTTCTCCAGCAGAATCATTCTGATGTGTCACTGGTAGGCTTCAAAGAAACAAAGGACGTGTGAAATACCTGCCTGGTGATCCATGCTGATGTCATTTTTCTAGGTTATGTCAGAGGTCAGCATTTCACAGGCTCTGTTATATTCAAAGACATTTCTGAGGATTGAGCTTTTTCTGAAGGAAGAAAAAAAATGGCCAAAGCTATTCCTCAGTTGTTTTTATTCCCTCTCCTTACTCTGAACTTTTGAAGTTCCAATAACAAAACAAAATGTGTAATTGCTATCAAGTAGTTCGTATGTGATGACTTCTGAAAAGCTGCATAACGGCCCAAGAGCAGACAAGCACAGACCCAGAGGCTGGCACCAGAACTAAACGGAGGTCTCCCAGCACCCACTGTGCTGCAATTACAGCAGCCGTCAAGGCCGTCAATGCTTTTCACTGTCCTGGCTTGAGAAGAACAAGCAAGTCTTCTGGTCCCTGCTATTTTAGTTAAGGTTAGGACTATAGAGAAGGTTTTTTCCTCTTGCTTGTTAAAAATCTTCTGTTAGCACATTTCCAGCTGTGCTAAAGTAAGGGAGATTTTCTGTTCACTCCCATTCAGGGATTAGAGTGAGGATAGATTTTTCTAGAAACCCATCAAGACATTCAGTTGTTCAAAACTGCAGTAGATAAAATAAGTCATCCTATTCACTTTTCTTGAATCACAGGCTGGAGGTTTTCATTCAGTTAAAACTTCCATTATCTCCTCCTGGCTCTACCTCCTGCTGTCTGTGCTGCTCCACTCTTACTGTGGGTTTTCTCCAATATAAAAATAATGGCATGATTTACAAAAAAAAAGTAAACTTTTTTTGGGGGGGTTACAAAATGAAATATTTTTAAAGTAGAGCATTTCGTCTCTGCCACCAAAACAGCAAAAAAATGGAAAGTCACAGTAATGTTTTCCACTTGATAGAAACATTGTTTGAAATTTTTTTTTTTTTTTAAATGAAGTTTACTGGAAGGAAGTACTTTCAAAGTGTCACAGAATTGCCTTAAAAAGTCTTAGAACATCTTCTTTTTTCCCCATTATGTTAATTTCTTCCTGTTTTTACAATGCGTGTGACATGGCATAGTTGCAAAAGTACAAAATGTAGCAGGGTTCACACAAATAATTTCACTGTGGCACAGCAGGTCAGACAGGACATAACTAACAGAGTTGTTCTTGAGTGTTTTGTTTGTAATTTAAAAAGGGACAGTTCCTACTCTGAGGAAATATTTCTCTTCCCAGGTCAGCACTTCCCACCAGCATTACTATGAAACAGTTTGGCATGACAATTGGAGGGAGGGAAGAGAAGGCAGATTCTTCCAAAGTGTCAAGCTACTTAATAAAGAACCCATGAGAGCTTTTTCCAGTATCCTAGGCTGTATCCTAGTAAGACTACTTGAACACAGCTGCCAAAGTCTAAACTGGATATTATAATCATTGGGTTATTCATTTAGCTCCAGCAATGACCTGTTTCTGAAAGCCATTCCAGAACCTTAAAAGTGTTTTCAAAGAAAAGCTTTGACTGCTGTCCTGTGAGTTTTTCTGCTTTAATAAATTACTGTTTTACACACACACACAAAATCAAAATAGAATACATTTCAGAAAAATGTCAATGATTGATTTTAACAACTGTGCCCGACAGTAGTGAACTGAACTCAGTGAATTTGTTTTCGGTATGGTCTGTTCCTGTCTACAGCCTTCGTGCATGTTTTTAATATCAAACACATGCTGAGGAACCAGGCTCTGGAAAGGCTAACAGTAAATGAACGCAGCCTTCACAAGAGATGCTCTGTGCCCTGTGCAGGTAAGTAGGGAGCTGCCTTTCTGCTGTAGCAGAGTGCACAGCCTGAGGGTGAGTCTTGCTGCTAGTGGAACAGAATGTGCTGGCTCTAAGCCTTCCTCCCTCAGTGCAAGTGAACAAAGACGTAATAAGGCACAAGGAAGTTCTGCACTGGTTTCAAGATAGCAGGGGCATTTCTACCTGGGATAAGGAGTGCACGGTGAATAAAAATGCCCAGTGGGACTGCCTGTTTCCAGCTTCCTGTCGATGGGCATGCCTGTATTCTTCATGCCTCTCTTATGATTCACAAAGTTAAAATTGCCAGCTCAGCTGAGGATACTAAAAAGCTGACCTCAAGTTTGGGTAGAGATTGAAAGGTTACATTTTACTCCTCATGGAACTGTGTTTCATAGCAGCTGAGTTAGGACAAAATGCAAGTGCGATGTAATTTTATTAATTTCTGGTAATTAGAGAGAGCACAAATGAAACTAAATAACATCCTTTATTTAATGTCTCTGAAGACATGGATTGTACTTCTCATCTCTTTCTAGTAGCATAGCATCTGTGCTTTGGATGAGAAATCCTTAAAATAGCTCATCATGTGATGCTTTCCCCAACCCCTTTTAAGTCAGAGTGGTGAAGGCCATGATTTTACTCTATGCTTGCAACAAAACTATGTATTTTGGGTATACTTTCCACTCCTTAACCTGCAGTAAATACATCACTCTTTGCAATCATCAGAACTGGTTTGTAGTTCCTACAGCGACCATCCCTGGGGCTCAGACCATTCGGCCCCAGCTCTAGCACCATGCTTTGGGCTGCTGGAATTAATTCTCCCAGAGTTACCTTGCGAAACAAAGAGATTAAATGCTGTTTAAAACACTGCAACATATTATGAGAGAATTAGACAGATGTCCGTATTTCTGGGTATATTAAGATTTGTACCATCTCAATCAATTTGAGCCAGAAACACTAAATTAGTTACAAATGCAGAAACTACATGTTTAAGACAGGTGTGACTGATCGTCCCCAAACTTTCCACTTCTTACTAAGTTTTGGCAGAAGTATTTTTGATCCAGAATTGCAAGAGTTACATTGGAGACAGCTAAGCAGGAGGTACAGATTACCTTAAGCAAAGGCCACGTAGATTGGAAGGGGGGTTATTTGCTTTAGATTAATAGCGCGAGTCATCGTCCTTCTTAGCTATTCAGTTTTGACTCATTGCAGAGCAGAGGTCAGCTGAGGCAGCCTGCGAGCAGCCAACAAACCTTCCCAACCTCTGCTGCTTATGTAATAATTAATCTGAAAACTGACAAAGCAGGATAACGGGCTTACAAAATGATGACGTTTTCATTCGCTAAAATATTTAAGCAGGATTTATTCATCAAGTCCTTGAAGACACATCTGAAAATACATCCCAGAAGCAAGAAATGCTAGCACTCATGTACTCAGTGTTGGGCAGCCCTGTGGCCATCAGAGGCCCCATTGCCACGGTGCTGCAGAGCCACCCAGCACATTTCTGGCTTTCAGCGGGGACAGGAGAGCGCTGCCCTTCTGTGCAAGGAGTGAGAAGCCTATCACAGCTGATCCTGGCAAAGCCGTTCACCCTGAAACCCCATGATAACCATTTAGATATCGCATTGCCATAACAACCGGTAAATTAAAGAGGGCTTGGTTTGCTGCCTCACTGGTACCTGGTTTGTGCCAAAGAAAATGTGGTATTTGGGTATAAGCAGCTGTTGCTTACACAAGGATGATGGTGAATACGGAGAGAAGTTGATCCCTCTTTCAGCAGCTTCCCAAGAAGTGCCATCAATACCCACACAAATAACTTCTCTCTACAAGAAACTAACTTTTCCCTCTGCAAAGCAGCACTGCATTCAGCCCACGCTATGCAAATTATCAACATTGCAAAAACTAAAATCAAAACAATATGTTGTAAGTAGCCTAAAAAAATAGAAAGAAATAGAATGACACATTGTGTTACCCGTTCTCATCTTTTCCAATTAAAAACCTTAATTGTCAAAACTCCTGAACTTGCATTCTGCAGGATGCACACAGTGAGACCCAGATTTACGATGCCTTTCACACAGCATTTAACTTTGCTGTAATGCAGAGTATAGGTGGCTTTGGCTGTAAAGCATCTTCCATCCTGAAAGACTCGCACTTAATCAGCTACTTAAATATCACCGCCTCTCAGATGAGATGAAGTCTGTGCTCAACAAGCATAAAGCAACACAACAATTTATAGCCCAGTTCTACAACAGATTTATACATAAATAAAATAAATGGGATCTGCAGGAGTGTAACCCAGGCTTCTCAAGACAATTTGGAACTGACTTGGTAAAGTCTTTAAGAACATTTTAACATAAAAATTTTGTGAAACAAAATGGATTATTATTATTTTTAGCATCTATGTAGCTAAACTTACAAGATGAGGGCAGATGCATTATTGACTTAATCATATATATAAAGGTGAAAAAAAACCACACTTTGCACACTCTTCAGCTAAATAAGGAAAGCCATACCCATCAAATCTGGCAAAGAAGTCATAACTTTCAGAGCATCAGCTGCTCCCTAGAGGTGTTTCACTAACAGAAAGTAAGACCACAGCCTAATCAGCCCAGGAAATACAGGAAAGCATCTGAGAGAAAGAGGCATGGGCAGACCTGGCTGGGCAGGGCANGAAGCATTTTTTTTTTTTTTTTTTAAACTAAATTACAAATGAAGCTCTCAAACAGATTAGATAGTTTGTGTTACCCCCATTACCTCTTCCATACCTGGCTGCTCCTAAACTCCCATGATGATGCTATTGGGTAGTTCTTTTAAAAAAACCACCCTCGCTCCTGCTGAATGATTTCCCTAAAGCTTGCAGCTGTGAAGACCAAGTGTCTTGAATTTTGTTTTATTAAGAAAAAAAAAAGTCTAGTTTTGCAGAATAGAAGCTGCAATTGTGAGGGAAATAAGTGAGGAGCTGTAGAAGTTTGTGGGGTTTTTATTATTTTTATTAATAAAGAGAAAAAAAAAAACACAAGAATTGGTGCTAGGAAGATCAGCAGCTCTGGGTGAGTGCTCTCACTGAATTGTGGGAGTAGCAATCAGTATTTCCTATACCTAATGGTGCTAATTAATGCTTGGAACACTTTAATCAATATCTGAAACAAAAGCAATAAAGAGGGCAAAACTTTTATTTACCAGAGTTTTATTATTACTGAACATTAGAGATGGGGCTGGAGTGGAGACCAAACTGGTTGTTAGCAGTTGTTAGGGCTGTGTAAGGACATCCAGCGCTTGTATAATTGAGACTTAAATTGGTAGCATTTTTGTTTTCCACCAGGATGTGAGCAATTAGGCAGAAGAATTAGTGCTCTTTCTGTGATTGCCAACAAGATCTTCAGCCTGGTGGAGTTCAGCCTCCTGCTGCCCTGCGAGCCAGGCTTCAGCCACCTCTGCCTCAAGGAAGAAACCATGAAGTGGGCAGCCAACACCTCATCAAGCTTCCTAATGACCTTCTCTAATTCTGTTTATTAAACACCTCTGAAGAACCTGACCTTCAGAGACGAATCAGGGAGCAATCTGCATGCATCAAATACAAATCAGCTGAGGCTCTGATCCCTGCAGGAGCTGTCAGTGGGTTTATGATGTATAGACAAGCTACATGTGCTTGTAGCATGGTATAGTTTTATTCATAATCTTTGCCAGGAGTAAGACAATAACTTGTATTCTGTAATATGCATGTTTTCTTTGAACAGAGTTAAAAAACATATTTCCAGTTGTCACTGTATGCTTACTGTCCCTCTGCACCCAGCAGAAGTTGTCCGGTCAATGAGTTTCAGTTCTGACCCCCTCTCAAACCCACACTTTTAATGTTTTTAACTTTATTCATTGTTTTAAAATTTATTTACTCTTTAATTTTTACAAGTATTTAATATTTTAAACATAAAATATTTTGAGTTTTAAAATTTACTTATTTATAGTAGAAGGTGTAATGCTGTAATATACACGTAGGTCTCTTCCAGTGTTGCAGCCCTCCGCCTTTGCTATGTGACACAAATTCCTGGTTGAGCCAGCAGCAGTCCAGCAATAACCTGCTGGAACGACCATAAAGGTCAGGCTGGTGGACACAACTTCTGTTCTAATGAGAAAATACTCTATTTCCCGTGTTACATACAGCAAGGTGAGCCAGTTGCTTCCAGCGCTGGCCGTGGGACTTGGACCATGGTGGAGAGATCACACCAATTGCCGCTGCAGACTCTTGTGCAGACTCATGTCAAACCAAAGTCAGGGTGTCCTTCCATCCGCAAACAGCATGATCATAGCCCGGAGCAACACAGTGATAAACAATGCAAAACTTTGTATTTCTGTCACAGCTTACATCCCCAGGGGACAGATTGCCATCTAATACATCCAGGTGGCTCCACTAGAGCTGGCCTCACCTCCTCCACGGCCAGCCAGAAGCCTGGCAGGAGCACGCCTCACCTGGAGGGTACAAATCCTGCCTGATGGTGTATCTTATCTCTCCAGAGCAGATGCCTCCCTTTATCTCTGTTTGCACAATGTTCAGAATGAGAGGGCCTCAGTCCTGGTCAGGACCTTGAAACACAACAGCAATATTCCAGGTACAGGACAGGGTGGAAAGAAGCAGAATGCATACAACCAGTTCTGGGTCTTAAGGCAGGCATGTAACGGATGTTTAGTGTCGGGAGAACTGTAATTGTGGGTCAAGGAAATCCTTTATATACATAGAAATAATGGATTTTAATAACAAATACAATGAGAAATGAAAGGCCTTCCTTTGTGGTAACACCAAAGACATCAGAACTCTTCCCACAAATGGTGCTTTTCATGAAGTAAAATTTAGAGATGCATTGTCTCAAGAGCAGGCAGCACACCACTGAACAGCTCTGACCTCCTGCCCCCCATGCCTGCACCAGCCTTTGGAACGGAAGAGGCTGGGTTTGCCTTTTGAGAGATTGCTGCTCTTTAAATGGCTGCTAAATTATGTGATTAGGTTCAGACTACGCTAAAATGTTGAATTTTGCAGTCATTTCCTGACATACTAATTAAGGTTTTTGGTCAGTTTTTCTCCCTTTAAGAGCCTGAATTGTAAGACAGGTAAATTAAGCCTCTTGTGAAACTTTGCTGACCTGTTCTGGCAAGCCTCTTTGCTGACAAAGCTCTTAAAGGCCCATCAGGTTCTCAGTGACTGCAAACACTGAGCAACAGCTCCTAGCCACCTTGATTGCACAATCAATATCTCCGTGTGCCCCAAAACCCACGAGCAGTGCGTCGCCAAGCTCAGAGCACTGAGACATGCCACGAGCAGCTCAGGGGCCGGTGACGACAGCAGCTCCCAGCAGTTGCCACCCGATGGCACGGGGCAGGCCAGGGTGGCCTGTGGCCTGTCACAGGAAGCAATACTGCCCCTTCTGTGGCCAGAAATTCAGATTATCTAACTGCCCCTAAGCACTATTTTTATGTTGAAACATGCAGGAAGCACATACAGGCCCAGAGCTGGGAGACAGAGCCTTCTGCTCCAGTCATAAAAGCCCTCATTTCTTTGTTTTAGAAGTTGAACGTGGCAGCTCAGTGTGTGTTCTCCACATGGCAGTGCCCTGTACCACAGCACTAGAGGACAGGGCCTGGTGAAACAAGAGAAATATTACAAAGCTGGGCTGGGATTTTTCTTTTTTTACTTTTTTCTTTTTAAATCCCACTTGTATGCGAGCACTACACAGATCATCCCCCTTGGGGACACTGTGCTGGGCGCAGGTGGTGTCCTGGTGGGGCTGGGGAAGGTTGGTGGCCACACATGGCCCTGCAGACCAGGGGTGCCCATCTACCTTGGTGGCACCAAGGTTGCAGAGGGTGCACCCAGTGTGTGGAGCTGATAAATAGTTGTTACTTCTTCCCTCCTCTTCTTTTTAAAAATTCACAGCGATATTTTTAGCAGGATATCCTCAGCTCCTGGCTGTGCCCTGGGCTTGCAACTGCTCCATTTATGATCCCACTGGGCAAATGAGGGCTGTTAATTGCTGCTATTTCTAGCTTTCGTCGCATGGCCCTGGGGTTAGGAGTGCTGTGCAGTGTCTGCAGCATTGGGCTGAAGGCACTGAGTGGGAGGCAGCTGAGGGCAACCCACCCAGGTTGGGCCAAGACCTTCCTGCTGTACCTTGCTCTTATACCACCTTGGGAGTGCTGTGCACTTGCTATCCTTAAGCTGGCTTTCAGGTTCACTTTGGTACATTACTTCTATTTCCAGCTTACCCTAGACACTCTCACTGGTTTTAAAGCAAATTCTTTGCTTTAAAAAAAACATCTCTTTGAGATGTTACATGAGCCTCTTACAAATGGTATCAACAGTGTGTTTTCCTGCGTTTCATCATTTGCATACAACAAGCAGATCCTTTCAGAATACGTTTCAGTCTTTGATTAAATTTGTCAGATTGTCTGCCACCGGAGTGGAGGCTGGCTGAGAGGACAGAACCAGCTAATTCATTATCTGCTCCACCATGCCTGAAGTTTCTTGGCCACAAAGGGATGGGCAGCACAGGGAGTGCTGGTTTGCAGTCAGAGACTGCCCTGATGATGATCCAAAGTTGGAAGCATAACAACGTGAGAATCTGGAATATAGTAAATAGGTAAAATTCCTGAATAAGTGGGAATTCTGGGTTCTTTTGACAGATTTGTGTGTTTAGAGCTGTGATTACTGTAACAAGAATTCTGCCATCAGTTTTCCAAGGTAGCAGACTTTGTCCCTGACTCATTTATACTTCTGTTAGGAAATCTTCTGCTCATTGTATGAAACTCCCTGGGTCCCTACCAAAGCTGATTAATTACCCCACACTGGGGAGTGAGCAGTGATAAGCTTTTTTGAAGATGAGTGTTAATATGTTTTCTTGGTTTCAACCACTCTTAGTCAGCCTGGGTCACTAAATTAATCTGCATTAAACATTCACTCTTGTGGTCACAATTTCATCATCCATTTAAAGAAAGAGACCCCTAATAACAAAGCAGTTAATCCTGCAGTTCTTCATGTCCTCCCAGACAATTCCAGCAGAATTCTTACTAGTGCAGTATGTGTCTGTTGGGAGATGGCTTAATTCAAATATCTGCAATACCACACAGACTGAGGTAACTGTGGGGTTTTTCTCCTTCACCAGGAAGATGGGAGGAAGCCAGAAATAATACTGCAACAAATAATTCCCTTCTCTTTTTTCGTTCACGCCCACTTAATTACCACAAAGAGAATCACTGCTTAATATACAGAAAAATCAAATACTTTATTTTAAAAAGACGGAATCTTCAGTCTGCATGCATCCTGCAAGATTGGAATCCAAGATACAGCAGCACTCATCTCCCAGAGCTTTGCAATCAGGTTGTGCTCGTTGCTTCATCTCATAGACACCACCTTTAATGTGATTTAATGTCCACTATCATGCAGTTTTCCTGCTCACAAAAGTGATAGACCTGTATGTTTTTCTCTCCTGGTTCTCTATGCAAGTTCTTGATGGAAGTAGCTCCATTTTTGTTTCATCCAACACCGAAGTATAACAGCTTTTGGGGAGGGAACAATGGTAATCCACAGCGTACAATATGGTACAGCACTTGAGAAAGCACAATTTATCCAGCTGGATCTGTTAGCAGCTTAAATTTCATGTAAACTAGACAGAGGTTTAGGACAACATCAGATCTAGAAATCATAATTTTGATACATAAATCTCCCAGGATTAATTCTTGATGTGGACTGCATGAATCAGGAGCTCCAATTCCAATGGACTCAGTGGCTGTTTCTTTGCAGCTCAGTGTCCTGGATGTGTGGTTTCTGCCACAAGGACATCCTGCAGCACAAAAGCCTTTGTGGTGTCTGTAGGTGACAGTGTCACTGTCCCCGGGCACAGGGCTGTCCCTGCAGACTGCGTTATTGTCCAGCCAGGCAGCTGTGCATGTGCACTGGTTTAGGACATGGCTAAGGCATTGTCATCCGTTCTCTCCATAAAGCAATATGGGAAGCCACTGTTGGCCATGTGCTGTCTCATCGTGGCAGGTCCCAGGCTGCACAAGGGCTGTGCATTTATAGCCAATATTAACAGGAAACAGAGCTTTAGATTTTCCCATTTAGCTGACGCTTGAAACTGGGTTCAACTGCACATTGTAACCTTTTAAGAAACAGCTGTTACCTGGCACATTTTAGGGATGGAGAGCGACAAGTGTTATTTGTTCAGTGAAGAATCGAACAACACAAATTCTTGTATATTTGGATTTTGCTGCAGCTTTCACATATTTTCTAGTGAAAGGATAGCAGTCTGGACAAACCAGAGAAAAAAATTCCTTGTGCCATCTCCAGCCTCCACAGGCACGAGGATGGGGAGGAGCCTGAAACCAACAGCCTGGGCAGCCAAAGCCTTTGGCTTCTCTCTGAAAGATAAATATATAAAGTGAAGCAAAAATAATCAAACATGTATGTTTTCATGTTATTTTGATATGACAAATTAATTGCAGCTTCCATGCAGAACATGTAACAGCTCCCCTGCAGAGTCTCCTCTTTTTTGCTGAGTGGAGAAATGACGCTCAGCCCTTGGTTCAGCACTTTCTGTGATCACTGACTATGCAGTGACTGATCACAGCAATTTCTCTCACATGAGCAGAATCCTTCGGATAAACTCGTTTCAGACAATAAGGGCTATGAATGTGCTACAGACCAAACATGAATGCCTTGCTCGTAGTGTTTAAACTCTCCTTTAGTAGGGTTCGAAGACGCTTGTATAAAACCAAGCAAACTGTTTAAAGACTCCTGACTTCATCAGTTTCTGAGAAATAGAGTCCTGTCTGGGAGTGTGTTAGTTATAGGAAGACACTTCACTATACACTACATCAGAAATCTTAGAAAAGTAGTACAGGAAGCAAGAGATAAAGAATAAAAGCGGTCACTGTGTGTCTCTAGACAAGTGTGGTGTGTGTGTGTCTAAATAGACATCCAGTAAACATCGATGTCATACAACAATCCAAATGTTGCGCTGTGTTAATCTGGTTTACTTCCCAAAGGATAACAATTCCTAGAGTATCACATGCGTGCCATTTTTCCCGTATGCATTTGGTGAGACCAGTTGTGGTCACATGCCTGACATAGCTGAAGAATCATTTAGCCATCTTTATATTTTCTGTTAAAATGCATTATTTAACCCTTCACTTATTTTGCAGTTATCAGCATCCCCAGGGCCTATGTAGAGGTGAATTTCATTCACGTTCAGAAGAATGCATCTGGAACCTCCCCCTTGTAAGTGACTGCCCATGCCTTGTGATCTGACGTTTTTCAAAGATGCTTGAATTTCCTGTATCGTAATTCAGGTGTTTTTTTTTTTTTTAATTTAATTTAATTTTATTTCATTATGGTGATTCCTTTCATGAGAAGAAGATTGATACAAATTTTGAATGGAAAGACTCATGGGAAAGTTGCACGCAGTTACTAGTGCACAGGGAATTAAGAATGCATCTAAAGTCTGAGCTGGTTTCAGCCGTAAGATTTCCCATCTTCCTTTCCTAACCTTAACTTACCTATTAGCATATTCATTAAATGTGTTATGGTGTGCATGCCAATTGCAGTGATCTCGTGCTGGGCATGAAATCATGAAGTTGCAGTTTCTCTGAGTTTAGATTAGATTATAAATTAAAACCTCAGGGCACTCTGAAAAATGCATGGAGATTCAAACATCTCTGGGGGAGAACCTGGGTTAATTTACTATTATTTTGTGTTGAAGGTGTGCAAAAGAAACCATTGTTTAATAGCTTATGGGCAGAACAAGGCACCTCTCCTTTTCTAATAAAATTGCAGCATGAATTATATAAGTGACATCCCACGGATCTCAATAGCAGATCAGTGACTGGAAGGTAACTTCTGGTGGATCAGGTAGGAAAAAAGTAGGAAACAAAAGTATTAAAAAGCCATGGAGATCCATGGCTGCCAAGCTTCAGGCACCTCTGTCATGCTGAAGTTTGCTTGTAAACTGCAATAGGGGATCTGCAAGTTCATAACTGACGATTTCACCTTATAAGCTCAGAGCACAATATTGGTATTTGATACATGAGTATGTATATTCTATTTGCTAATTGTTTTGGTAGCATTAATGTTTTCAGATATAATTGCTCCTGACAGCAAATGTTAGAGAAAAAACTAGAATAGTGGAGCAGAATGAGCAAAACTTCCTTAATTTTGTGAATGCCTGAGCATGAAGGGCATGCAGCCACACCAGTGACAACTGTCCTGAGAGTGTTGACCAGTAGGATTATATCTTTTGTCTATTCTTTCAACTCTTCAACATGCAAGATAGACATTATGCTCTCTCAAATTTGGGATAACATTTTTCTTGGAGATAGAAAACGGAGTGCGGTGCGGGAGCAAGCGTACACCCGCTGTACATCAGCATTTCACCATGGCTCCAGGAGCACTTGTGCCACCAAGGACAGGGTTCTCTGAGATGTTATCCCTTCTGGGACCACCACAACCCCTTGGAAGGCTTCTTGGGTTGGTCCTGCCCTTTGAGAAGGAAGGATGAGCCTGGCTTCAGGAGATGCCAGAGCTCCTGGACTAGCAAAGTTAGCCTGCATGTCTGATTAGATGATTCGTTTGCCACTATTGCTGTCTCTGGAGTGCCAACAAATGAGCTTGACCAAATGTAGTTGCTTTATGAAGAAGCATAAACTAATCCAATTTTAAAATAAAAAAGAACAATTTGAAATTATGCTCATTTACTGTATAAACACTCACCACAATTAACTAGGCATTTTTCACGTTGGGGAAATACAAAGTTATGGATAGACTGGGAGATACTCTGCTCAGTTCAGTGGTTCCAGGCGAGCATCATGGTGGTAGGTAAAGTTCATTTTCAGAGTGATGCTGGATTAGTGTCCTTTAGAGAACTGTTGGAGAAATTTAAATTAGAAAATAATCAAGAGCCTTGGTAATGTATACATATGGCAATATATAATGTGTTACACAATTATGTCAATGTTAGTTCAAGGAAAATCTTTGAAAATCATCCACTGCTAATTCAGCGCCAGATTGTGGTACCACATAGCCCCTAGTTCAGCCATGGACCTTAATGGCACGATCTTAATTTCAGCTCACACAACTTGGTGCTAGATATGAAGAGGGAAAACTTACTTCCTTTTTTTTTTTTTTTTGCATAGAAAATTCTAAAATAAAATAAAAAAAAAGGTCTATTTCCTTAACCCAAAGCAGTAGTAAATCCCTAGCTTTCAGGTGAATATCTAAATAAAAGCTGGATACAGTCACAGTGGTGTGCGGAGGGGATCTCATGCTGCTGGACCCAGCTGTGGTGGGTGCAGGTCCTCGGTGTCCCCCCAGGTGAGAAGAGGCAGCAGAGTGGGCAGCATCCCAGGTTTGCACCTCTGATCCAACCACCCACTGCAGACAGTCTGAAAGAAGAATATTCACATTTTGGGAAGAAAGAATACTTTTCCAGCAAGAACCGACTCTGAGCGGACATTATTCTGCAGGATGGTGCAGGCCAGCAGTGGTCTTGCAGATCCAGCAGTGGGCCAAAGGCAAATATTCAGTCATGTCTTAAACTTGTCCAGCCTGATTTGAAGAGTAAGTTTTGTTCCAGAGCTGTGCTCTTTTTCTTTCTTTCAGCTGCAGAAGACTTGTGATTTGTACTAACCTTGAAGATACAAAACAAAATATGTGCTAATGATATTCCGGTCTCCCAGCTGGTGCTGGCAACTCTTTTACCGCTCTGCAGGACAAGCGCAAGTACAAATGCAAGTACCAGAACCTTGTTGAGAGCAGAGTGTCCCACATTTCAGTCTAACCATTCGAACTACAAGACACGCACTAAAACAGTTTCTGCTCTGAATGAATAATTGAGCCGCTTCTGTGGGGAGGCCTCTAAAGAGCCATGTGGCAGAATGTTTTTTAAGGCACTTACGAAAGCTTTCCCACCTGGAAGCCATCCCACACACAGAGCCCATGTTGCTCTTCTTCTCAGCTTGGTTTAATTGCTCGTTCTATGTCTGTACCTAATCCGGATGGTGAAGAAATATGCAGACTACATGAAATGCTATTATTATTTTCAATGTAGAACAAGATTTCCAAAATCATGAGACTGTGTGAACATCATTGGGCATTTTCTTGTTTGAAAATTCCTTCCGTTAATGCAATAATGCTCAAGGATATCAAAAAGAATTTAAGAATGCTTTAATGCTGGGCTCCTGAAACAATTATATAGCACAAAGGATTTCACTGCCACATCCTTCACCACGCAGGAAACGCTGCATTGCCCTGCAGAGGGGCCCCACTGCTGGGACAGCCATCCCAGGCGGTTCCTCCTTACTTAGGCAAAATCCTGCTGGCTGTCTGCTCCAAGACCTTCAGAGAACTACTCTGTGCATTAGTGGTATGCCCCCATTGCTGCTACGGAAAGACACGGAACTTTCATATGGAAGAGTCAGAACAGATGAAAACAGAAAGAAAAACCACTGGTGCATTCCCGGTTTATCTGGCTGTCCTTGCAAGTTCCCAAAACATGGAAAAAATGAGGAATGAGCTCTCATGCCCTGCACTGTCACCACATGGGACAGCAAGTAGGACGTCCCTTGTCAGGGCCACGGTGAAGAGACTGCAGTGCCGCAGCCAGGACAGGACATATCTGCTGCTGCTCCTCGACCAGCAGGGTTCTCCAACAGGTCTTACCCAAGACCTTGGGACATATATGGCTTGGGACATAGCACAAGGAAGCCAGAGAAAAGCCCCTAAAGATGCTGATACATCTGATGTTCCCTGTGTATCCATATCCACTAAATCCCTGATATTTTAGCTGAAGAGATGTATTTTTTCTTAAAACGTATGTTTTTTCTTGTTTTCAGGAACTGAGATCCCGTCCCCTCGCAATAGTGGGACCCCTCATGAAGGTCTAACCCTACAGATGCCTAGCTCAATGCAAGTAAGCATGTTGAAAATACTTCACATAGGAGAAAATTGTGCCAGTGACAGAGTTCTGTTCTTAGGGAGCTTCATGTGAATGTACAAAATGTGCTTTTGATTTCTGTATTTTATTTAGTTTATTAGTTGCTTTATTATTAAATAAGTCTGATCAGCAATAACAGTGCTTAACTATCTTCTAGACTGCATGACTTGTATACTCTCTGGTTAACACAACATTTCTCATCTCAGAGTAACACTGTGACATGATCTGACATCTGTTATTTACTTCAGCATTATTTCTTTTTTATTTGTGGAGAAAAGGCTGCAGACACCAGACCATAAATTTTCTTCCTTTGCTAAGGCATACAGTGGAGAACAGAGCAAGCATAAAGAAGACCCAGAATATATGCAGGAATCAGGATATAACATTGTGCCCAAGGAAAAATTGTGCAGAGGAGGATATATTACAGAGAATCTTATTGTATTAAAGTAAATAGAAAGTTTCAACAGATTTCAGCACTGGGAACTGAAATACTCCGTTTCAGGAAGTGAACAATTTAATTCTGTGTTGCACAAGATTTGCAGCAGGTATCTGAAACAGAGAGGGGATTCAATTAAGTGCACAGAAATGCAGCCAAACTAGGGGAAGATTAGAGGTTTTCCAAAAGCCCATTGGTGATTTGTCTTTTGTTTTCTGTTATTCTTTTTGAATAAACAAAGCTTGAAGCCATTTGCATCCCACAACAACAGGATTTTTTACATTCTTTCAGACTTGTGTTACCGCTTCTGATTTTCTGCACCCTGTGCTGTGGTTCCATTTATGAGGCACTACCAATTTGATTTCCAGCAGCAGCACACTTTGCAGATAGATCCTTCAGCAAGGCCCCATGCTGAGTACTGGGCTTCTCAATGTGAATAATGGCACCTGTACCATTAGAGAAGCAAGCCATTCTGCTGACCCCGTTGCAGGTTAATGATTCAATTACACAAGGGAAAAGTAGACCTGTAACTGCGAAAACATACTTCACAAAGTCTATGTTAAGAAACAAAAACAAACCGCATAGCAGCAAGGGAAAAGCCTACCTCTTAATAAGCATATTTTGTAGGCTACTTTCCTCCAGCACTGACACAAAAAGAATAGAGATCTCATATCTTGTTAATAGTTCTGCCTTCAGGGGAGTGAAAAGGAAATTTCCTAGAGAAGAATAAGCCTCATGGCAAGTTCCTTAAAGGCATATGGACTCAGGAGATCGAAGTGTTTTTTCCCCTCAAATATTTTCTTAAGTATTTACATAAAGGGTTGTCAGATCAGCATTGTACACCACCTTTTACAGGCTGAGCCACCAGCAATAAGGCTGCATGCTGCGGAGCACGGATGCTCAGAGCCCCTTAGCTTTCACTACTGAATCCATCTCCTGTATCTCCCTTTCTATTTACCTGTCTCCTCAGCACTTTCAGCTGGACCAATATAACATCTGTTTATCACCACTGCTACTCTCTGCCTGAAAATATATGTGAGGATATGTGTTCTCATAAGAAAAGAATAAATGCATTAGACTAACGTGATTCAGTAGTCACAAGCTTTATCTCCCAAGTTGTCTGGAGAAAACAGTCAGCTTTTACTAAGCTCACACCCAATGACACTCACAGGTTTGTTTTGCAAGTGACTGACAAAGCGCTGTGTTGTGAAGGCTGGAATACGGGCAGGCTTTGTGTAATGCTGGCTATTTATACCACCTTTGCAAACCGTTCTTTTGTTGTACTAATGAGCGTAGGGGTACTGCGGAGGCGGCTGGAGGTGTTATTTCAGAAGCAGTGTGCTTATGTAGCCGTGGCTGGCAGCCCTCCCTGCAGCCTCTCCGAGAAGCTCGCTGATGCCTCCGCTATTTCCATGCACAAATAACACCATAAAGATGACCTCTTCTGAGGAAAAAATGTCTCCTTGCACACTGCATCCCATGAAGTACCAAAGTGTGGATACCAACGTTTAGCGTAAATATGTTACTGCCTTATTCCAGGAGATATGTTGTGACCCAGAGGGCTACAAACGCCTTTATGAATTGACATTTTCCCAGGTTTTATTATTAATGAAACACTAAACACTGTGATGACAATGCAATAGATTAATGGCAAAGTGAAATAATTTGTCTTCACATTAGATGAGGCACATAACTAAAGAAGCATACCACCTTACCCTTCTAGAGCAAATAACTTTAAAATTGTGAAGCTAATGGACAAAATGGGAAGATTTCAGAGAAAACAGCAGGAAGAAATTGATGCATTTGTTTTTTTGCAGAAGTAGATCTGATCTTGGGAGAGGGAGGAAAACACGGAGAAGAGTGTTTTCTGACAGTCAGGAAATGAGGGACCAATTCCCCCTCGGTTGGCTCCGGACCCCCTGTGCAGTCTTGTTTGTGTTATTCAGCCCCTTGGTGCATCCATACTCCATGATACCAAATTAATGTGGTGCTGTGAAATAAATGACAGATTTAGGAGGTGCTGAGACGCTTAGGTAACAGGGACCACAGAAGTATCTATCTGACATAGAAGAGAAATACAACTTGTCCCCGCTGGCATTTTGCTTCTGTGTGGGAGTGTATGAAGAGCAAGGATATATCTTTAAAAAGACACATCTCTGCACTCACTCCTTTCAATTGTGTGATAGCTGTGCACAGCTATCACCCTACCTAACAGCAGGGTGTATCCATCACCGTTGTTAAAACTGAGGAATAGCTTTCTGCCCCAAATCCTGCAGCTTAGGGTGTTGTCCTCACTCCAGCCCTAGATATTGGGTGGCAAAGCGTATTGCCACCCTGTAGCCTGACTTGAGTAAGGAGACATTTCCCCAGCCAGGATCCAGTCAGGAATGCTCGGATTACGTGCTGTGCCCAAGCACACCCAGGCCTGGGGCCTTCAGCACCGCCCTTAGAGCCCCGGGCTCTCTGCATGGCAGTGGGTGAAGCTTCTTCAGGCCCTCCGTCAGGAGCCATTACAGACAGATATTTCCTACGCATCACTTAGTGCCAGGCAGGCAGCTGCTGACCTGAGAGGCTCCAAGGGCTGCCAGAGACGAGTCCACCTCCCCTCAGAGCGGAGGCCGCAGCGCAGCACGGAGGCCCGGCCACCTGCCCTGTCTGCAGGAGTCCCTCACTGCAGCCCTGAGTGAAGGGCCCACAGCAGGGTATACTTCACCTGCAGGTGCCCAGTATTTTTCCATGTCCAGTAGAAAGAGCCTGCCCAGTAGTTTCTGTAGTCTTCTCCAAGGCAGAAATACCTAGGAGTAAGGAGAGACACTGCTTAGCTGCCTGCCTCTTGTCCCAGACCTGGTTCAATTTACAATATAGTTCTTTACTTGTCCATTTTTCAACTACCTCCTACCACGTATAATCAAATTACTTTTCTTTCCATCATTTGATTTCCTCTGGTAAAAATGCACGCACTTCTGCCTGTCAAACGCTAAGGAGGGCTTATTAGGATCAGTCATAAAAAAATCTATATGCTACCTGCAAATAATTGAAATCCTATTTTCAGCTTTCTAGATGCATAATTCACTGTGCTGCTCAGCAATCCAAATCACAGCCATTAAAACCTTTGATCCTGAAGGACAACAAAGGAGAAAGCACACTTTCTTATCTCCTGGGTTGGTCTAGTGAGAAATACGGTAAGATGACACCAGAGGTCTTTACAGCCTCAAATAGATAGGTATAAAGCACTCTGACCCACGTAAAGAGTGGGAATGAAATTGAAATTGTTGGAGAACAGCCATTCTCTCATGTCAAATGCTTTCTCAGCACCTAACAATCATGCTGGCATAACCAGAGAACTCTGCAAGAAAGCAGGGACTGATGTTACCCACTGAGATTTCTCCCTGAGCATTCTACCCAATGTGGAACTATTTACAGGTCTATATATGTATATATATATAAAATATTATATAAATCTGCAGGTAAGGAATTAGCAATCTGAACTCTAGCTGGATTGTAGTTCTTGCAAGGCAAGGGAAATTGCGTCTTACTGCACTGGAAAATCATGGTTCCATTTATATTTTCCAGGAAGCAGAGTGAGAATGCATTCCAAACCTGGATTAAAATTCTGAATCTTGAGTGCAATGGCTGCATACAAAGCCAGTGTGTCTCTGCTGAAAATCAGGCTTCACAGTTAGTATACACTTTCCAGCAGCTCTAGAAAGATGTTGCAGCAAATAATGTTTTACCTCTATCTAGGCTAATACAAAAATAAATACTTGAATGTAAATTCAATTAATTATTTATTGTACAAGAGAAGTCTAACCCAATTTAGCAAAGAAAGAGAAAAAAATATTTACTCCTGCCAATTTGATTTCTGAATCTGATCTTAACATCATTGATGTTCTTAAATATCCCAAGTGCTTATTTTCGCATTCCTCTAAACCTGTCACTGATTATCCCCAATTCCTCCACCTTCCATAGCGATCCTTCACGAAGTTCTCTCAGAGCTGGCTGAGACCCTGCGAGCACGGCAGTGGCTCCAGGCACGTCTGAAGGAGTATTATCCAGAGGCACAAATCACCAGCAACCACCACAGTTTGGGCTGGAGGCCTGTGTTATCCAGAGCAGAGTTCAGCAGTCTCTGTAGGAGCTATCAAGTTCTGTCTGGGACCAGGAGGGATACGAAACCATCAGCCAGCCTGATACTCAGAAGCTGCTAATGTTGTATAATAAAGCTTTGTTACGATATTATTCTAGATGGAGAATTGCACATCTTCAGTCCTGCCTAAACTGCTTGGTATAAATGAAATATCTGAAGTATTAGGATCGTGCTTTTCAACAATCATTTGTAAATATAGTGCAATCTCCAAGCATGGATTTGTCATGCCTGAACAAATCATATTTCCACCAACAAGCTATTCTCAAATTCCTTTTCTGAAAACCTCCCATTTTTCACCTGGCTGTAGCTCAGCTGAGTAATGGTGCTTAGGTTCCTTAACTGAAGCTTTTCCACCCACCTCCCTTCAGAGCACTTGTACATATTTTTCCTGAAAAGTTTAAATATTTCCAAGCATGCCAGGTCCAGGAGTTGACCTGAATTCTGATGTGCATTTGTCTAAACCACCTTCCACAGTGACCTTGGGAAAGCACAGCTCAGGAGGCCAGGGTTTACCCCCAAATAAAACCCTGATGCTCTCTGCCTGACATGGGGCCTCTGCCACAAAGATGCCACAAATGCTGGGCATGTGCTGGCAGTGAGCAACGCTTCATTCTGCGAGCAGGTTCTGCTCAGGCAGGTCTGCTGTCAAGCTGTGCTACTGTGCGGTGACGGGAAAGGGATGAGAATTAGCCTCCCTCCATCATATTATCCTCCTCTGCACATTTACACTGTATCTTATTCCTATTCTTTGCAGAAAAAAAAATTGCAGTTTACTATCATGTTTCGTAAGGAACATTTTTGCAACCGCGACATGAAAATTTACCTCAGCAGTCAACAGTGTTTAAAATAATAATTAAGAAATCTTTCTGAGTTGAACACATTTTTCCATTCAAATTCAAAATTACATGCCCTTTCCTACCTTAGAACTTACAAAAATATCTTTAAAAACAAGATAAAAATACATTTAGAAAGTAAATACCGAACAATTAAAAAAATATGTGGAATTTGCTGCAAGAGTTTTTGACACACGTGGTACTTCACTGTTTTTCAGTTTCCTTTCACTGAGTCAATCTGGCATAATATAATACTTTCATATCAGCTCTGGAGTTTGAAGTATTCTTTGGGATTTCTGAAACAGTCCGTAAGAAAGGTTTTATCACTATTTGATGCTCAGGGTAGAGAAGTTAATATAAAAGATATATTTCTAAGAATTGCCTTAAAGATATAAAATGGTGGATAAAGGGCATGTGCTGGGTCCTTCACCACCCGTATCCAAGCTGCCAGCAGACTTCTCCTTGCTGGGCTCTCAGAGCTACAATGCCTGATCCCCGCAGTACACCCGTGGCTGCTCAGCCCTTATGAGATGTCAGGAGCAGGTAAACCCGAGCAGAAAATGAAGCCGCCCGAATCCTCAGCCAGGAACTGAGCATGGCCCGGAGCTGGAAAGGAAGATTATTGCACTTGTGGATTTCATTGGAAGCCAGTTGCTCTTAAGAGATACTGAAGACAGAGAAATCCTCTGTTTGTTACAGGTGGCAGGTTTAGCAGCATTAGCAACAGGCAGTACATTACAGTGGGATTACGAGGAAAACGGCAAACTGCAAGACAAGATCATTCTGCAACTTGAAGGAAAAAAATATATCTGTACCTCTTCCAGCAGCTTTGAAAAGGCACTTTCCTCTGCAAGGAAGTATCTGCCAAGTGAGAGCACTGATCGTAGTGAGGTATAGCTACATAATGCAGCTAAGTCAAGTGAATTTGAACAGTTAACAGCCGGACTAATTAGACAGCGCAGTATTGTTGGTATAACTGATAACCAGGACTAAGCAAGGTTATTTTGCAACTAATAGATTTGACTTTGCAAAGAACACTGGATATTTGCAGAGCTAATGAAAACTGCGCTTCCCAAATTAAAGTGTGAGCAAGCAGGGAAAGAACTGGAGTGCATCTAATTAAAAATGCATACGGAGGCAGGAAGACGGAATACAAGGGTAAACAAGCGGCAGAGACTGCGCTTATTGGCGATAAGCACGGCTGGGAGGTGCCCAGCCCCGGAGTGCAGCGGGGCCGTGGCACCACGGGACGCATCCTGCGCCGCAGCGTCTCTGTGCTGAGCAAACAGCCCGTCAGGCTCCGGGCTGTCAGCCAGCGTCTCTGCTGAAACCAAACACATTACCAGTGTCTCCGAGAGGTTATTGTACAGCTTACAGAGCTAATACTTAAAGAGTTTGTGTTTCTGCATGCAAATAAGCTTTGATTTAAACTCATTAGCATTTCCCTCTCTCAGCTCTAGGTTGAGTTATTCTTAGACTCCTTTCTCTTGGAGGAATTATGACTTATTTATCTGTCACAGTGAGCAGCATTGCTCGACAGCTACCTACAGCATGGAATGTGCCAGGGAGGGGCTGCAGGGCTTTGCCCAAACCTTCCCAGGTGCTCTTCCCTCCAGGTTTGTGTAGCACAAGCACAGATCTGGCACCAGCTCTGGCAGGGACACCAAAGGATTGCAGCTGGGGCTGCTTGTCCCCCATATCAAAATTTTATGTTCTCCTTGATCCTCCTTGAGATTTGTTATGATTACTTTGCTAGGAGAGGACTCCTCCCTCAGCCGTCTAACAGCACTATTTACAGGCAGCCCCAACAGAAATTGTACTCAGTGTACATTTAGAAGGATATACAGGATAAGCCATAGCATACATTTTCTTTTAAGTAAAGATTCCCAGGAAAAGTGGTATCTCATCTAGCAGGTGCACAGAATAAAGGTTTGCTGTCCACTTGCTGATATTTCCTCTTTTGTCATGGAAGAAACTTCTGCACAGTGATAGGAATTAGTAAGGTATTAGAAAAAAGCAGGACTGTCCACCTTATATCAAAGAACGAACGTCAGCAAAAATGTTACCATCTCATATTGTACAAACAAGGGATTATTGAGAAGTAACACAATCGAAGTGTGGTAAAAAGGAATTTTCTTCATACAATATATGAATAGTTAGTGAAATTAGTTGCCATGAAGGCTATTGATGCCAAAAATACAGCTGGATTCAAAAAGGTGGTCATTGACAGGGTTCACAGAAGGATTCAGGATATATAATGATAGGATTTTGTCTTTTTAGATTTCGATATAGCGACATACGAATAGATAGTGTATATTTAGAGCATATTTAGCTAGAAATTTGATGAGAGACATGAAGCCTCACACAGCTGGGTTTTGGGCCACCTATTTAACAACTCTGAGTGAAGATGGAGTGGCTGCCATCCCCAACTGGCAGACACCGACTCCCATCCAAAGCATATAGTGCCAGCTTCTTGTCAAAGAGAAAACCTGGAAACAAAAAACTATGGCTCTGAAGCGAATGACTTCCTGTATCTAGACCAGGAAAAGCTTGGTGATACCCCCACCGCAAACTCGTGCACCACAGTAGCTCCCATTTGTCAGGGGTGGAAAGTACTAAATGAGCACATTACCTGTTTGCTGAGTGTTTGACCGATAACACTAATGTTGCTGGACTGAAATGGCTGTAAAATCGTTAAGCATATCTTGTTTTACTCAACCTAAACTCATTTAAATTGTTAGACTTCTGGAGAGTGATAGCGAGACTACAATTCTCTTGTGATAGGGGAATCTTTAATACAAAACGAAGTCTTATCTTATTAAGCATAATTTTTATCATATCAGTGACTTACTTAGCAGATTAGTAAATGTTGTTTTACTAAAATTGTAAGACAGCACCTGATACAAAATTGGATTATGTGAGTTCATTTTCCCCATCAGCTTTGTAATATTTTTTTTTAAAAAAGGTTTTATATTAACATATGGAAATCACTAAAATTTCTCCGTAATTAGATTCAACCTGCCTTTGCTATTGACAAACAAATACTGGGGCTTGTGTTTTCCTAGAAAAAACCCTGTTTCCAGTTTTAGATATATACCGAAAAAAGACTTACATAAACTAAGGTAAACTAAAAAGTGAAGAATTTTTAAGCTGTATAATTGAAGAGTTCAGAGCGAATTATGTGTCATTGAATGTTTGTCAGGGGCATTTTAAAATTTCTAAGGCTGTCCTTCCAGCTAGTGGAGTTGGAAATGTTAAGGTCTTTGGGAATATTAATTCTTTTTTTGTAATATTTCTTTTTTCTTTTTTTCTTTTTTTCTTTTTTTTTTTCTCAGTTAAACTTCAGAAGGTTGTGACACTTGGTGACTTCAGCCCAGTTTCTGCTGCTTTCCCTGAATGGTTCAAAGCCACCAGGCCATGAGTTTGTGGGCCACTGGAAAGGTGATTACAGTTCATTAAGTGAAAATAAGTGCTGAAGATTACATACACACTGAAGGCCAATACCCTGGCATGCTGGGATTAGGGTCACCCTTAAGAACATCTTTGACAGTACTTAGAGACTGACTCAGTCCCATAAAGTCAGGATCAAGACTGCTTCCTTTCCTCCCCATGGCAGCACAGCTCAGAAAATTCACTCCTTATTTGCCAGGCAGATGTTTCATGTGTCCAGCACAACTAGCTGAAATACACCTGCTATTAGCAACAGGAACATAATGTTACTACTGGAAAACCATCACGATGCCATTACAGCACACCCAGCAAGACACAGCACTGTAAATTTATGTTCACGGATGTCCCTGAGAGCTATACTCATACTGCAGAAAATTTAGATAACGCATCCGGGTTTTCGTTTTCGTATAATTTACTCTCAGCTACTAACGGTAGTATTTTGAATAATTAGTTGCAACTGAGCCTGAAGGTCTCAAATTGCCTTTAACTAGCCAACTTTTGCAAGCAGCACACACCAACAGTTTTAAATGTCACAGTATGTTTAATCATGCAAGACAATGCACAGAAATACTCACAAATATTCCTAATTGGAAATGCAATTGTTTAAATTACTGTCTAAACTGTGCTGCCATATACTTTGTCCAAGACTCCAAATTTATACTTTCCAAAATGAAAAGAGTAAATCAGCAAGGCAATACCCAAAAGGCAACTTCTCTTAAGCTGATGTAAACTGGGCAGGTTTTTACCCAGAACAGCTATCACTGTCTAGCACGTATGAAGAAGAAATTGCAGCATGTCAGGACGGACAGACACACGTGGGCAGAAGTCCTTTTACAAAGGATGAAACTGTGCTCACCATTGCTTGGGTAGCTTCTCCATCCTCAGCAGTTAAAAACACTGAGATGGGATTTCTACCCATTAAATCATGATGTTCAAGGCCCCTGCGAACTCCCACATCATCCCAGGTATGGGTCTCCTTTCCGAAAAGCACTGCTCTCGATGTAACAACATTTTAAACAAAACCCGTTCGTACCAAGCCACGTTCCTCATTCTGGAGCAAACTTGATGCAGTGCCTGCCCACACCATCAGGGCTGTTTGTTTCATTTCCAACAGGACTGTACACGACAGCAACTTGCTGACACCAGATCTTGCTGCAGCTTTACCTGCTGAACTAAAGAGCTTTGCACTGCCAGGAATTTTCTATGCATTTAGACAGTTACATACCATGTGGATAAAAAGATAAATTAGGAAGCCAGGAAGTCTTACATGTACTTTGATGAACCCTATCTGTATGTTCTTTTAAAGACTTATCTGTGGGAAGCAGCAGGTGCCATATAATGGTTGGACCTGACGTTCTTACAGGTCTTTTCGAACCTCCCTGATTCTGTATGTGCCCCTCTCTCCCTGCGCTATGATGTAGGTGTCCTGCCACCAGTGGAGGGAACTAGTCCTTGAACTGAGAAGCATAATTAAGTGAAATAATCTTTCTTTACTGCATCTTTCAATTCTCCACTCTCCACTCTGTCTTTACGCTTCCCTGGAGAGCTTCTTTTTACTGCTAACACTACCTTGTCTAGAAGGCTTCATAAATCACCTGCTGATGAACCGAGGGGATCACCTGTAGCTGTTCACGGCCGTTCCTCTTTAGCAGCAATATGGCACTCCACGACTGGATCTCAGATAAAAGTGGAAAGCAGAATTCAAATAATTAATCGGGAGAGTTTATAGTCTCATCATATGGCTCATTTGAAAGCCAGAGTTAAAAATTAATAACAGTTCAAACAGAGGAGAAATATCTTATTTCTGATGTTGTCAACCTTCAGCAATGTCAGGAACATAAGAACTGCTACAGCTGTATTTAGGAAGCTTCTGCTCTGTGGCAGTGATGATTATGAAAGAATTTAATAATATGGCAGCTAAAGAATAATCCCTCCTCTTGTAAATCACCACTAGCAAATTTTATACATTTTGAACTGTCATAGAAAAGGCATCAAGACTATGACCCAGGGGACTTGAAGCTGATTCTTGCTGCTACCACATTTTCCTCTTTTCTCTCTGCACTTACTTCTGTGTCCATGTCTGTAAAAAGGTGATAACAACACTTCCTACACTCCACAAGCCTTTTCTATTTCAAACCCTATCCTCAGGATACAGAAGGTGCAGGCGAATGGAGAGCACTTCACTTGGCTGGTCCAAAGTCATAGCCAGAAAGCAGTCTGTCACAACACAGCGTAATAATAGCAACAACAACAAAAAATAGCGCTTTTAAAAGAGCAATTAAATGGTAGGGTATCGAGGGAAATTCTTTTCCTTCCCCCTCCATCAGAACTCCACTTCCCTGTGCTTGCTGCCTCTCAGCCCTTTCCTTGCTGCCAGCCCTGCAGAAGATGAGCTGGGTTTTCCCACTGCAGGTGTGAGCCTTGTGAGCAAACCTGTCCCCGCGTGGTGCTCCTGTCTCAAGGTGCTGAAAGCTAGTGTAAGACAGAGCTGAGGAAACAGGTGAATTCCAGGCTGAAGAAACTACGTACCTACAGCACATCGCACAGTTCATAAAATGGAAAAAATGAAGCATGGGTACCATAAGTTTTCTCTTTTAAAGCACAGATACCTTCAGTTTATGAATTAGTAAGCTGTTTTCATTTCACAGTCCATAGGGCATTGCTGTTTCCTGTGCTGTTGTCTTGCTGTGCTTTCTTTTAACTTTTATTTTAACCTTCTGTTTCTCTTCACTACATTTGAAGAAAAGTTCGGCAGAGGAAAATGCTGTCTTCCTCACCCTAACTGCCAGCAGCTGGCTTTGGAAGAGACAGAATCACCATTAAAATAGGAATGATTTTTAGTTTCCACTTTGCTCACTTATAATATTTAAACTTTCTGGTATACCCCCTGGGATGTGCAAACATCTGCTTTTTTTACACAGCTTCACAGAGCACATGGGGAGACTCTAGCAACATCTCTGGCTTTTGTATCATTCTGTGCCAATTTTCCCATCCTCTGGGAGAACTGTGATTGAAATTTGTTACGTGCAAATATAGCCTATATATTTTAAGCCCTTTTAAAATGACTGGTAGGTTAAAAAAGGCCTTTTAGTCTAACTGGGAACCAACTTCTTTCTCAGGTATGGACAGTGTCTGTATCAGAAGCCCACCTAAACTAGAATGAGATTGAATCTTCTAAACAGAATAGCTAAAACACAGCTGTATCTGGGGTTAGTCTGCATGAATTAAACATGTTGTGAGGACAATCATTGCCTGAAAACCTGTCATCCAACATGTAGACAAATGTTGCCTAGTAGTAAAGGTTTTACTGAGCATAGCAGCGCTAATTCTGTTTCATTGTGCACTTTGGCTCCTGGATAAGTAATATCTCCAATCATTTTAGTAAGAGGCTCTATCAATACTTTCAAAATGAGTAATAGCATTTAACTATGAGATTATATTTATAAATGGTTTCCACTTAATACATTGTGTAGTTGACTTTAATAAGTACTTACTGCAGGATCGTGTGGTACAAGTACTTTTCCTAGGCTGTGATAAAATGGTACTCCCAGGAATACTTACAGCAACGAGTGGTTTGGCTAATGATAGAAAACATACATTTGTGAATGCTTTATTTACACAGTTCTCTGATTTATGCTTCTTTTTGTTTCTGGAGTTGGGTAAAAACTCCTTCTAAAATAGGCAAACCATGGGGAAAACAAATTGAACCTTTCATTTTTGGTCTGTTATGTTTGACTTTGAGTATATTAGATACAAACCACACCCACAATTCTTGCCTAAACAAATGATGCTTAATCTCTCTGTTCTGATCTCATTTGTGCTAGGGAGCATCTCAGCCACTAACGCAGGTAAGGTGTTTAACATGTTCGGCATGTCAGCCTCTGCAGTGTGCCAGATTCACTTCCCTTCTTGACATTTGCTTCTTATCTCTGACAATTAGTTGTGCTGAAATCACCTTGTTTGTTTTATTATCATGGGAGGAAGACAGCTTTGCACTCAGAGCACTGTCTGTAATCTTGTCGTCTGCCTCCATGGTACAACGTACTTTATTAAATGTTCGGTCATGCAGATCTTGAATGTTCAGATATTTCTGCTTTAAGACCTTAAAGGCATAGATTTTCCACACACCCTCCCTCCAAGATGAGCTCAGGTACAATGATGGTCCAGGCAAAAATAATTTGAATGCGATCCACTTACATATGGCTTGAAAAGTTGATGAATCTCTTGAGGATCCTTCAGAATTACTGACTACGTGATGGAAGACATTACCTCTGTTGTTACTAAGGGCTAGGTTGCTCAATATTTCTTCAG
The DNA here is from genome assembly GCA_013399715.1 of Alectura lathami. Taxonomy (NCBI): domain Eukaryota; kingdom Metazoa; phylum Chordata; class Aves; order Galliformes; family Megapodiidae; genus Alectura; species Alectura lathami. The sequence continues at coordinate 11,210 of VXAV01007771.1, read as the reverse complement.
AAAATTGAGATTACTCAAGGGGGTCATACGAAGAATCCCGCCTGAAAACAGGAACAAAAATATGACACTAAGTTAGCAATAGCAGTTGTACTAACAAACCACAGTTAGTATGAAAAAAGGTTTCATACTGATTGTATTTTTTCTCTGCCTGTCACAGCTGCTTTTCGCGCTGAATTGTGACCACTGCCCTGCCTGTACAAGCCCTGTGGCAGTGGCTCATGTTTAAAGGAGTTACATGAAAACCATCTTTGCATGTTTAGAATCAAAAATACCCCAAAAGGAAAAATGAAACAACCCTCTCTACGCAGATCAGCTGTAATTGTTCTGATTTTCTGAGGTTCCCTGGTAGGAAGTGAACAACTCAATCCATTAACAACAACAGCAGAATTGTGATGTTCAGCCTCCCAGACACCTCGCAGTGTCTGCATTACATCATATGTAACGTTTTTTATATACGTTTGTTAAGTTTCCAGCTGTGAGCTGCTGTCTGGGTTTATTCTTCTCCAGTTAGAATGCAGTTCCACATAAATTCAAGATCTGAGCTTTTTCACTCTGTTCGGGTTAAAAGGTTTTATTTCTGAAGTAGCCATTATCCTGAGAGAACAGCTCAGTCTTAAAGACGCTGCTCGTTAACACCTGCCTATTAAAGCGTATGTTAGGTTAGACATTAATGTAGCAGCACCACAGAGCTCATTCAGAATATTTACCTTTTCTTTAAAAAAGACCTTTTTTTTTTTTTTTTTTCTCTGGTGAATTGTAAGTGCTTCTTACAGTTTTATGTACATAATACTATATAAAATATAATAAATGCAGACCTGCAGGACTCCTCTGAAGAATAACGTAATTCCTTAACGCTCGAGGAGAATGTGATGAGCTCAACACTGACCCGTGGTGGGGCTGCATGACACTTCATGGGCGTGCTTGTCACGGAGGCAGCGGCTGGTGGGACAGGACATGGGAGTCCACAGCCTGATGGCCTCTGAGGGCTTTTCCTTCCTGTAGAGGAAAAGTCCCCTCAATCAGTAGAAATCCTTCTACTGACTGAAAAATCTTCAGATGAGGCTTGGAATACAAAGGAGATATCAAAAAAATCATTGTAAAGTGATGTTAGATGAGAAGAGCTTAAGGATGACACCTGTGATCTTTCAAGGAGCTCTTGAAAAACCAAGTTCCTTCATCTGTGCAAAAACTTCATCTGGGGAAGTTTCTAAGACAACCACCACACTGCAACAAAGCAACTGCCACAGCTGGGATGTTTCCCTCTGACATTGCTTTGAAAACAATTAGCCTAATTCTCTCAAAACTTGACAATTAATTTAAATTTGGTTGCTCTTCAATCACTGGAATGAAAGCAAAAAGGGGAAAAGTATATCATTATAAGACAATAAGGTAATAAATGATAAAACCTTTCTTCTGATTTCTTCAGAGCTGATAAATCTTGCTAATACCCAAGTGCCAAACGTCTCCAGAAGCAGGGAACACAAACACCAACACTGATTCATCTCCCTGGGAATGGCAATTCCAGCTGGCTCACTCCCTAAGGGCCCTGCCACGCCGCCGGGTCACGCTGCACGGTGCTCCCAGCACCGCATGCTGAACTGCCATACACTGATCTCACCCTGTGCTTGCCTTGCAGGATAGGAGAAATTTTGAAGTGGTCGTGGGAAAGTTATTCCTTCACTCTTAGATAAATCAGAGGGGAAATTCCAGAGAATTTTGTGTAAATGAAGCCAGGGACATTTCAACTCAGAAAATGGAGGAACACTAAAACTGCAAAACAAATTTCAAAGTGAAAGGAAATTTTGGTGTTCATCACTCAAAAAGTGTGTTGCAACATAAAAGAACAGGCTAGCAAGTATTTGGGGGGGGGGGGGGTGTTTGCCTCTCAGTTCAAAGCCAGTTTAAGAATGACCTACAGACAGACCTGATCTGAAACCCCTGGGGTCCATCTAACAACCGAACATCAGGTTCAAAACCACCCCCAGCCTCTGTAACGGGGCAGCCAGAAGAGCATGGCTCAGTTCACCCTCATTGGGTTCCCACAAGAGAAATGCAACTTGTGAGATTCCTGTTGTTTTTCTTAAGAATGTAGACCACTAGCCATGGAAATAAAAGAAAGCATGTCAAAGGCAAGCACTGCTCTTTGAATAAAGCAAACACACCATGATTAATTTACTTTCTTGTTAAGCTGACAGTAGAGGTCATGGAGGAAGACAACAGAAAATCCCATTTTCTCAGCTTGGTTTCAGATTGTTTGTGGAGGCCACTCCGAGCAGCACAAAGGTAATCACCCACCTGGGCAATGAAACATTACCTCCAATTACTTGCAAGCTCTGGCTGCTTTTTGTACAGGTTTTTCATTGTCATGTCATGGAAACCACTCTTAACAGTTTCACCTTTGCAAATATTTTTTCCTGAGACACTGGATTTTGTACATTTCTTCTTCCTCCATGTCTTCTCATTCCGCTGTAATTGCATTCCTCCCGATAGAAACTGTCTTTAAGTGTTTTGCCTTCTTTCTCCCTTTCTTTGCAGTTATTATTGCATAGTGAAAAAAAATAGAAGTGGGAAAAATGCCAGAGCTGCCATTGACTTTAAATTGCTCCTCTAATCCATTTTTTTTTTTTTTTCCCTTTGCCTTTACATTCAGTATAACCTCGTTGTTTAAATATTGTATCCTTTGAAAAGCTCATCCCTACAACACTCTTACAGTAACAATTAATGTGAAGTACTGTCTCGGCTCTTCTTAAGTTTGTTCTTCAGCCTTAATCTTCCACATCCTTCTTCAGCTCTACCTGTTCTCCACAGTCCATAAAACCTAAAGACTAGAAATAGCATTAAAGCCACACATATATTTTTACATTGAAAATATCAATGTAATATAAGTATTGGGTCGTACCATTATGATTTTCATACATGAAATGAATTCAATGTGTTGTAAAAACACAAAAATCAAAATGTCCAGCAGCTTTATAAAACTGTTTATATATACATATATAGATGTGTCTGATCTGATATTGTCCTTGGATATTATCCAAAGAGGAATGGTTTAATGGCTTTATTGTTTTATTTAGCCATTTAGAAAATGTCTTTTTTTTTT
>VXAV01007770.1:7015-19061 GCA_013399715.1 Alectura lathami | reverse complement strand
GGGAGGCACTGGTGGGGGGTGAGAGGGAATGGGGGGCGCTGGGAGGCACTGGGCAGTGCTGGGGTGTACTGGGAAAGAGCTGGAGGTGAACTGGGGACACTGGGACCGTATTGGTGGGAGGGAAAGGGGAGGCACTGGGAGGTGCTAGAGAGCACAGAGGGATACTGGGAGGGAGCCGTGGGTGAACTGGGGACACTGGGAAGCAGTGGGAGCGCACTGGTGTGGATGGGAGGGGAACTGGAGGCGCTGGGAGGCCGAAGGAGGGAACTGGGGGGTACTGGGGGGTACTGGGGCACCAAAGGGGAGCACTGGGTGCACTGGTGGGGTGCAGGAGGGAGCGGGAAGGCAGTGGGAGGCCAATGGAGGGTACTGGGAAGGAACTGGAGGTGAACTGGGAGCACACTGGTGGGGCATGGGAAGAAAAGGGGAAGCACTGGGAAGCGACTGGGAAGCCGGCAGGAGACAGCATGAGCTTACTGGGAGGGAGCTGGAGGTCACTGGAAGGCACTGGGTGGGAATGAGAGGTTACTGGGAAGAGGTGGGAGGGACTGGTGTGGCGCAAGGAGGTACTGGGAGTCACTGGGGGCAATGGGAGGGGGAGTGAGGCCGCGTTGGGAAAGAACTGGGAGGCACTGGGAGGGCACTGGGAGACACTGACAGGCAGTGGGTGGGAGGTGGGTAGTCACTGGGGGAACTGGGAGGGAATGGGGGGCACTGGGAGGGCAGTGGGTGGCACGGGGAGGCCCCGAGGACCCCTGGGAAGGGAGGAACTGGAAGGAACTGGAAAGGACATTGAAGGCACTGGGAGGAACTGGAAAGGAATGGGAAGGAACTGGGAGGAAATGGAAATGAACTGGGAGGGACTGGGGAGGAAGTGGGAGGGAAGTGGGAGGGACAGGGAGGACTGGGAGAAACAGGAAAGAACTGGGGAGGAAATAGGAACAGGAAAGAACTGGGAGGAACTGGGAGAAATGGGAACAGACTGGGAGGGCTGAGCTTTGTCCCCCCCTCCAGCAGCGGCCACGGGGGACGAGAACCGGATCGTGGGGGGCCACAGCTGCCAGAAGAAGCGTCACCCCTACCAGGTGGTCCTCCTGGGCCCCCAGAAGAACATCCACTGCGGCGGGGTCCTCATCGACAAGTTCTGGGTGCTGACAGCCGCCCACTGCGACACCAAGAGGTGGGGTGGCCCCGGCGGGGTGGCGACGGGGAGATGAGGATCCCCCAACCCCCCCCATCGTTGGCCAACGGGTCCCGGGAGAAACGTGAGGGGTGTCCAGCAGGAAACTCGAAGGCCGGAAGTTGTGGTGGTCCCACAGGGCTGGGTGTGGTTGGGGTTCTCCTCCCCACCCCACCCCACAGCCGTAGGGGGCCCATTTCTTCCCATCAGCCACGAAGCCGGTGGTGACGACGGGGTGGCAGAGAGGAGGCCACCTCCGAGGCCAACACAGCCATCCCATTGGCTCCCCAGATGTCCATCCCATCGGCTCCCCCCTTTGACCATCCCATTGGCTTCCCAGAACGTTCATCCCATTGATTTCCCAAACTACCATCCCATTGGCTTGGCCGCCACAACCATCCCATTGGCTTCCCCCAAATGTCCACCCCGTTGGCTTCCCAGAATGTCCACCCTGTTGCCTTCCCCCAAACAACAACCCCGTTGGCTTCCCCCAAATATCCACCCCGTTGGGTTCCCCCAAATGTCCACCTCGTTGGGTTCCCCCAAATGTCCACCCCGCTGTCTTCCCCCAAAGACCACCCCGCTGACTTGGCCACCCCAACCAGCCCCCGAGCACAGCCCTGAGTTCCCCAAAAACCAGCATTCCCCCACCCCGCGAGTCCTACGGGGCCACGCAGCCGCCTCCCCTCTCCCACCTTTCCCAGACGTCCCGATTTCCCGCGAGCGCCGCGTCAGGACCCACGCTCTCCACTCCTTCCCTTGCCCACGAGGGTTCTTTTGGGGCGGCGTGGGAAGGAGCACCTCCACCCCGCTCAGCACGTGGGGTGGGATCTGCTGAGCTCGAGGGAAGAGTAGGATGGAGCCGCTCCACGCACGATCCGTTCGGAGTTGACCAAAAAGGCCCTGAACCGTCCCCAAAATCCGATGACAGACAGCGTGGTGGAGCCCGAAGAGAGGTCTCCTCCTCTCCCCACTCCCAGTTGCTCTGTGGATGCGGAGGGGCAAACCAGTTTGGGGAGCCGGTGGCACTGGTGTGACCGGCCCGGTCCGGGGCGTCCGCGTGCCGATCCCACAGGACCCATCGTCCCTGGAACTCAAGGGGGGGACATTTGGACTTCCCTCCTGTTTTTTATTTTCATTTTTGGTGGTGCAAGTTCTCCCCACCGCCTCCTGACACAGAGGGCGTAGAGCGGGGAGGAAAAACGGGGAAGGAAAGCCAAAATTTGGGATTCGGTTGGATGCGGACAGGGGTGAGGACGCCGGGGGCCACAGGGTGTCGGGCTGGGGCTGGGTCTTCGCCGCCATGCCGCGCGGGGCATGGACTGGGCAGGACTTGCTCCCCTTGCCCGTCTCCTCCGGCCGACCTGCCGGGCAACTTGAGGCTCCGTGCCTCAGTTTCCCCACCGGGTGAGGGATACTAATGATAGGAGGGGAAGCCTTTTGCCCTACTTCCCCAGAGGCCAGGAAGCTTTGTCACCGCCCCGCTCCTCCCAGCCTCCACGGCTCGGGCCTCACCGCGGCCCTTCCTCCGCCCCGTGCCCAGGTCCATCCCCATCCGCATGGGCGACCACAGCCTGAAGACCAAGGAGGGGACGGAGCAGTGCATCAGCTCGGCCCAGGCCTTCGTCCACCCCGGCTACAACCCCACCACCCACGACAACGACATCATGCTGCTGAAGCTCCAGAAGCCGGCGCGCTTCACCGAGCACGTCCAGCCCGTGGCCCTCCCCAAGAGATGTCCGCCGCCCAACACCGAGTGCATCGTGTCGGGGTGGGGCAGCACCAGCAGCCCCGAAGGTGGGTGGGGACGGCTCCTCGCGCCGCGCGCGGCGGGCTCTCGAGGGGCATGGGGACATCTCGGCATCTTGGGGACATCCCGGTGGCTTGGGGACATCGCTGTGTCTTGGAGACATCTCGGCATCTTGGAGATGTCTCGTTGACTTTGGGGCACCACGATGTCTTGGGGACATCTCGGCGTCTTGGGGACATCTCGGCGTCTTGGGGATATCCCAGTGTCTTGGGGACATCTCATTGTGGACATCGCGGTGTCTTGGGGACATCGCGGTGTCTTGGGGACATCTCATTGTGGACATCTAGGTGTCTTGGGGACATCGCGGTGTCTTGGGGACATTGCGGCGTCTTGGGGACATCTCGGCATCTTGGGGATGTCTCGTTGACTTTGGGGCACCTCAATGTCTTGGGGGCATCTCGGCATCTTGGGGACATCTCGGCGTCCTGGGGACATCTCATTGTGGACATCTCGGTGTCTTGGGGACATCGCGGTGTCTTGGGGACATTGCGGCGTCTTGGGGACATCTCAGCATCTTGGAGATGTCTCGTTGACTTTGGGGCACCTCGATGTCTTGGGGACATCTCGGCATCTTGGGGACACCTCAGCATCTTGGGGACATCTTGGCATCTTGGGGACATCTCAGCGTCTTGGAGAAGCCTTGGTGTCTTAGGGACATCTCTATCTTCAGGACATCTTGGCATCTTGGGGACATCTCGGCATCTTGGGGATGTCTCGTTGGCTTTGGGACATCTTGACGCCTTTGGGGACATTTCGGTGTCTTGGGGACATCTCATAGTCTGTGAACACCTCAGTGTCTTGGAGATGTCTTATTGTCTTGGGGATGTCTCAGTGTCTCGAGGACATCTCTATCTTTAGGACACCTCGGTGTCTTGGGGACATCTCAGTGTCCTGGGGACATTTCGGGGTCTTGGGGACATCCCGGTGTCTTGGAGATATCTTCTTGTATTGGAGATGGCTCATTGACTTTGGGACACGTTGATGTCTTTGGGGACATCTTGGTGTCTCGGGGACACATCGGTGTCTTGGAGATGTCTCATTGTCTTGAGGATGCCTCCGTGTCTTGGGGACATCTTGGTGTCTTGGGGACATCTCATTGTGGACATTTCGATGTCTTGGGGACATCTTGGCATCTTGGGGACATCTCAGCGTCTTGGAGATGTCTTGTTGTCTTGGGCATGTCTCGATGACTTTGGGACATCTCGGTGTCTTCGGGGCACCTCAGTGTCTTGGGGACATGTCTTGGAGATGTCTCAATGTCTTGGGGACATCTTGATATCTTTAGGACACCTTGGTGTCTTGGAGATAGCGTGGGAAGGAGCACACACCTCAGTGTCTTGGGGACACCTCAGTGTCTTGGAGACGTCTTCTTGTCTTAGGGATGTCTCAATGTCTTGGGGACATCTTGGCATCTTAGTGACACCTCACTGTTTTGGAGACATCTTGGTGTCTTGGGGACATCTCATCGTCTGGGAGATGTCTCGACTTCTTGCAGCCATCTTGGCTTCTTGGGGACATCTACAGTATCTTGGGGACGTGGTATTTGGGGGATATCTTGGAGACTTGGGGACAGCTTGGTGGCTTTGGGGGCATCTCAGTGTCTTGGGGACATCTTGGTGTGTTGGAGACATCGTGGCATCTCGGTGACATCTCAGAAACCCGGAGACATCTCGGCACCTTGGGGACATCTCGGTGTCCTGGGCACAGCTCAGTATCTTGACGACATCTCAACATCTTGGGGACATCTTGGTGACTTGGGGACATCCTGGTGTCTTGGGGACATCCTGGGGACATCTCAGCCCCTTGGGGACAGCTGTGGGACGATTCCTGGGTCTGTGGGACCTCGCAGATCTGCCTGGGGTCTCCGTTCCCTCACCTTGGGGCACATCTTCCCCGGCGGAGACGTCACCTCCTACCAGCGCCACAACACCCCAAGATAGAGGGGGTTCTAGGGTGTATCGGAGCCCCCTGGGGACCCTCCCCACCGTCCCCCTGACCCATTGTCCCTCTGCCCTCAGGGTACTTCCCCGACATCCTCCAGTGCGGCGAGGTCTACACCATCACCAACGAGGAGTGCGGCAAGCTCTACCCCAAGGGCATCACCAAGAACATGCTCTGCGCCGGCCTCAGCTCGGGGGGCACCGACTCTTGCCAGGTGGGTCTCGCGGCGGTGGGGTGGCCGTTGGGGCTCTGCCACCCCCCCCCTACCCTTGGTGAGATGATGGGGCCTGGGTGGTTTCCCCCACCTTACTCCCAAGGGACCCTCACATGGCGTCCAGGGAGAGACCCCCACATGGGGTCGGGGTGGGGGAACACGTCCCGTGCTGGTGAGGACCGGTGGGAGGCCTTCGTCTCTGGTGGAGCCTTGGGGATGTTGGCTTCTGTAGGGCGCCCTCAAGCACCGTGGGGCCACCTGGGTGCCACAGAGACCACTTGGGTGCCATAGAGACCTCCTGGGTGCCACAGGGACCTCCTGGGTGCCACAGAGACCTCCTGGGAGCCATAGGGACCTCCTGGGTGCCAGGGGGACCTCCTGGGTGACATGGGGACATCCTGGGTGCCATAGAGATCACTTGGGTGCCATAGAGACCTCCTGGGAGCCACAGGGACCTCCTGGGTTCCATAGGGACCTCCTGGGTGCCACAGGGACTTCCTGGGAGCCACGGGGACATCCTGGGTACCATAGGGATCACTTGGGTGCCGTAGAGACCTCCTGGGAGCCACAGGGACCTCCTGGGTTCTATAGGGACTTCCTGGGAGCCACAGGGACCTCCTGGGTGCCACAGGGACCTCCTGGGTGCCATGGGGACATCCTGGGTGCCACAGGGACCTCCTGGGTGCCATAGGGACCACCTGGGTTCCATAGCAACATCCTGGGTGCCACAGGGACCTCCTGGGTGCCATAGGGACCACCTGGGTTCCATAGCAACATCCTGGGTGCTGTAGGGATCTCCTGGGAACTATAGAGACCTCCTGGGTGCCATAGGGACCACTTGGGTGCCATAGAGACCTCCTGGGTTCCATAGAGATCTCCTGGGTGCCACAGGGACCACTTGGGTGCCACAGGGACGTCCTGGGTGCCATTGGGACATCCTGGGTGGCGTAGGGACAACCTGGGTTCCATAGCGACATCCTGGGTGCTGTAGGGATCTTCTGGGAACTATAGAGATCTCCTGGGTGCCATAGGGATCTCCTGGGTGCTGTAGGGATGCTCTGGGTGCCGTAGGGACCCCCTGGGAACTATAGAGACCTCCTGGGTGCCACAGGGACAACCTGGGTGCCATAGAGATCTCCTGGGAGCCATAGGGACCTCCTGGGAGTCATAGGAACCTCCTGGGTGCCACAGGGACCTCTGGGCATCATGGGGACCTCCTGGGATCTATAGGGACTGCCACAGTGCTATGGGGGTGCAGGGTGTTATAGGGACCCCAGGGGTGCTCTAGGGACCCCCCAGACACTTGAACTCACCCACTCCTGGGTGCTCTGGGGACCCCTACTCTCTATAGGGACCCCCTCGGTGCTGTGGGGACCCCCCTGCTTGCTATAAAGCTCGCCCATAGGTGCTATGGGGACCCCTGAGCTTTGTGGGGACCCCCAGCACCCCAACACCACAGGGCAAGGGTGGTGTCCACCCACCAGCAGGTGCCCCGTGGAAGGCCACCAACCCCACAGGGCAGTGGTGGTCTCTATCCACCAGCAGGTGACCCAAAGGGGATCACGGGACGCGTGGGCCAGACCTCGGGGGGCACAGGGTGGGGACACACACACACGGCCACCACGGGGTCACCTGACTGGGTGCTTCTGTCCCCCCAGGGTGACTCGGGGGGCCCGCTGGTGTGCAACGACGAGCTGCAGGGCATCGTCTCGTGGGGCATGCAAGTGTGCGGGCGGCGGGGCAAGCCGGGGGTCTACACCCGCGTCTGCGAGTTCACCTCCTGGATCCACGACACCATGAGGAGGAAGAGCCGTGCCTGAGACCCCCCCCCCAAATCCCCGGCGCCGCTTCTGGGTGCCCTCTTCTCCCACCCCCGGGGAAGAGCTCCTGGAATAAAGCCCTGTGAAACGCGGCCGTCCTGCGCCTTCACGCGGGTCCTTGCGTGGGGGAAGCGTGGGGGAACGTGGGCACCCGGGAGCGGGGTCAGGGGGTCTCCGGGTGGGGATGGTGGGCGACTGGTGGCCGTGCGTGTTTGGGGGCGGTGGCCATGGTGGGTGACATGTTTCTGGTGTTGGTGGCCATGGTGGCGACCCAAAAACTTGTGTGTGGAGGTGGTGGCCATGGTGGCAACCTGAAATCATAAATGTGGAGATGGTGGCCATGGTGGCAACCTGAAATCGTAGATGTGGAGATGGTGGCCATGGTGGGCAACCCAAAATCATAGATCTGGCTCTGGTAGTCATGGTGGCAACCTGAAATCGTAGATCTGGTTCTGGTGGCCATGGTGGCACCCCAAAATCATAGATCTGGCTCTGGTAGCCATGATGGCAACCTGAAATCATAAATGTGAAGATGGTGGCCATGGTGGCAACCTGAAATCTTAGATGTGGAGATGGTGGCCATGGTGGCAACCCAAAATCATATATCTGGTTCTAGTGGCCATGGTGGCAACCTGAAATCTTAGATGTGGAGATGGTGGCCATGGTGGCACCCCAAAATCATAAATCTGGCCCTGGTGGCCACGGTGGCAACCCAGAAACTTGTGTTTAGGGATGGTGGCCATGGTGGACAACGTTTCTGGTGTTGGTGGCCATGGTGGCAGCCAGAAACTAGTGGCCACAGCGGGAAACTCGTGGCCACACATTCCTGATGCTGGCAGCCATAGTGGCAACATGTAGCCAAAGATTTTGTGCTGATGGCCTTGGTTGCCAGCCTGTGGCCTTGGTTGCCAGCCTGTGGCCATGGTTGCCAGCCCGTGGCCGTGGTTGCCTGGTGCTGGTGGTCGTGGTGGCAACCTGCAGCCACTCACAGAGCCCACGTGCGTGCAGCTCAAGAATTCACAGCTGGTGACCCACAGGCCCTTAAATCCCCCTGGGGACCCCCACCCCACCCCACCCCACCAGGCGTCCTCTGGAGGCCCCATGCCCTGTCCCCCGTGTCCCCACGGACCCGCCACCGCCGTCGGGCCACCCAGGGTTATCGCGGGCTGCGTCAGCCGGGAGCAAGGCAGGGAGCCGGCTCCTCCCGGCGAGGCGTGGGCTGCCCTAATTGGCACCAATTAAGAGCTCGCTAACGAGGCAGCTGCTGGCGAGGGGGGCCCCCCCACCGAGAGAACCAGTCCGGCCAAGCCCGAGGCGTGCGGCTCCGCCCGAGAAGCTGCACCGCCCTGTTTGTGCCGCTTACACCCGGCAGGGCCGCTTCGGATTTACGCCCTGGGTGGGCAAGCCCCGCCCCTCCCACCTCCTGGCCCCGCCCCCTAGGCGGAAGCCCCGCCTCCGCGCTCATGTGGGAGCGGTGCGGGGGGACAGCGCCCCCTAGGGGTGTGGGTGTGTCGGTCGTGGTCACACAGAGGGGACACGGGGGAGCTGGAGAGCCACGTGTGAGGGCTTCAGTCTTCAGCCAATGGGTGCTGACCTCCAAGCCAACTGGCCAATCAGCATGTGCCGGTCTACAAAGCCAACTGACCAATCGGCATGAGTGGGTCTACAAAGCCAACTGGCCAATCAGCATGTGCCGGTCTACAAAGTCATCTGACCAGTCAGCATGTGCCGGTCTACTAAGCCAACTGACCAATCGGCATGAGTGGGTCTACAAAGCCAACTGGCCAATCAGCATGTGCCGGTCTACAAAGCCAACTGACCAATCAGCATAAGTGGGTCTACAACGCCAACTGACCAATCAGCATGTGCCAGTCTACAAAGCCAACTGACCAATCGGCATGAGTGGGTCTACAACGCCAACTGACCAATCAGCATGTGCCAGTCTACAATGCCAACTGACCAATCGGCATGAGTGGGTCTACAACGCCAACTGACCAATCGACGTGTGCCGGTCTCCAGGGCCATCAGCCAATGAGCACGGCCAGTCTCGAAGCCAGCTGGCCAATCAGCATGCACCAGTAGCCAAAGTCACTAGCCAATCAGCTGGCTCTGATTCCCACCCCCAGCCGACCTATCAGCATCTCGTCTCCAGAGCCAGGTGACCAATCAGCACGCAGCACTCCTCCCCTCTACCAGCAACCGACATGCAGTCTTCCCTCCAGCCAGCTGACCAATCAGAACATCCCTACCACTGCCTTGGAGCGGGGATTCAGGGAGGGAGCCAACCAGGACTCTCCAGCCAGTCAACGAGCCGACTACATCCGGCCAATCAGCAAGCTCCGGCCATCCAACCAGCTAGATCCAGTCGTCCAATCAGCAGGCTCCGTTTTCTCTACCGGCCGTGGCGCGCGGGCGGTGCCGAGGACGCGTCGAGGGATTAGGGAAGGTGGAGGCGAAGCGTCCTCGCGCCCGTCCGACGCCTCCGAGCTCGGCCCCGGGGCGGGATGAGCCGGGCCCCGACGCGGGCATAAATCCGAGGGCTCACGTGGGAGGGACGGGCGCGGAGCGGCAGTGGCACAGGAGGAGGAGGAGGAGGAGGAGGAGGAGGAAGAAGAGAGGATTCTCCGGGGCCGGTCGCAAGGATTTTTCCCGGCCACAGGAACGAGGCGGCCTCCCGGCCCCCGCGGGGCACAGCGGGGACCTGCGGAGAGGTTTGAGGGGACGGGGTGAAGGGTGGGGGGCCTGCAGGGAGAGGTCGGGGTCCCACGGTCGTGCTTTGCTCCCCGTCCATCCCTCCTTGTTGCTCCATCCCCGACCTCCATCCCTCCTCCTCACGCGCTCCATCCTCCATTTCCACCCCTCCTTCCTCCATCCCTGATCTCCATCCTTGACCTTCCTCCATCCCTCCTTCCCCCTTCCTCCATCCCTCCTTCCTCCATCCCTCCTTCCCCCTTCCTCCATCCCTCCTTCTTTCATCCCCCTTTCCTCCATCCCTCCTTCCCCCTTCCTCCATCTCTCCTTCCGCCTTCCTCCATCCCTCCTTCCTCCATCCCTCCTTCCTCCATCCCTACATCCCTCCTTGCTCTACCCCTGACCTCCACCCTTCAGGAAGAAATCCTGGCACCGGAGCAGCTCATCCAGAGAGGCTGGGGATTCCCCACCCCCGGAAGCGTTCCGAGTTGGGTTGATGGGGATCCTACGATCCCACGGTTCCGCAGTTCCATGCCTCCTCCATGTTGACTTTATCCCTGCATCCCTGATCTCCATCCACCTCTCCATCGTGTTTGCTCCAACCTTGATCCCCCTCCCTCCTTCTCTGCCCTCTCTCCACCCTCACCCTCCATCCTCAGCCTTCCCCCCCTCAGCCTCCTCCTCCATCCCCTCCCCAAGGGACCGTGACCCATGTCCCCGGGGCCCACCGCGCATCCACGGGGAGTGGTCACCCACACCCATGGGTGGCTCCGGCCCACAGCCGTGAGAACTGTGACCCACTGTCACCGGGTGCCTTCAACCCACGCCCACGGGGCCCACAGCCCCTGTTCTTGGGGGGGCAATGACCCACAGCCACATTGCCTCCCGTCAATGGCCTTGGGGAGCCTGGACCCAAATCCACAGGGGACAACGCCCCATGGCCATGGGGAGCGTGGACCTAAACCCGAAGGGGACAGTGACCCACAGCCATGGGGGACCTGGACCCGCAGCTACAAGGAAAATGACCCACAGCCATGTGGAACCATGATCCACGGCATGGGGAACCACGACCCATGGCCATGGGGACCTGGACCCACAGCCATGGGGGACCATGACCCAAAACTCCAGGGGAAAATGACCCATGGCCATGGGGAACCATGACCCAAAGCCATGGGGGACCGTGACCTGTGCTCACGGGGGACCTGGACCCCAAACTACAGGGGACAGCGATCCCCAGCTATGGGGAACCACGCCCCCTATCCACAGGGAGTCCCCATCCTATGGGGATCCGAGCCCCAAAACCATGGTGGGGGGGACCACGACCCGCAGCCCCAACCCTCGGGAGGCATCCGAGGGCAGCGTGGGGTGCTGGGAGGTCAACCGCCCCGAGCCAAGGAGGGGGAGGCGGAGGAGTTGGCGGGGCCCGTAATTAGGGGCCTCATTAACGATGACGGCGTTGATTGCTGCCGTGGCACTTGGGATAATGATGGCGCTGTTGCAAAAGCGCTATGACGGGGCGAATTGTGCGGCTCCGAGCGCCGGGTGGAGGGGGCCGGGGGGGCCCCAAATGGTTTGGAGCTGCCCTAGAAATGCTCCGGGCTACCATCACGCTCCCCAAAATGCTTCGGAGGTCCTACAGCTCCCCAGGAAATCCACAGAAGACCTAAATTCCCCCTAAAATGGTTTGGAGCTACCATAAACCCACCCAAAAAACGCACAGATCTGCCACAATTGCCCCTCAGATGGGTTGGATCTGGCATAATCCCCCCCAAAGAATTGTGGGGGTCTACTTTAACGCCCTTCAAAGTGCTTTGAATGTTCTTAAACTCCCTGAAAAATTCACAAATCTACCGTTACTCCCCCAAAATGCTTTGAATACTCTTAAACCCTCCAAAAAATTCACAAAACTACCATTATTCCCCCAAAATGCTTTGAATACTCTTAAACTCCCCAAAAAATTCACAAATCTACCGTTACTCCCCCAAAATGCTTTGAATACTCTTAAACTCCCTGAAAAATCCACAAATTTACCAATATTCCCCCAAAATGCTTTGAAGGTTCTGTAACTCCCCAAGAAACGCCCAAACCTGCCATTATTCCCCCAAAATGCTTTGAACGTTCTGTAACTCCCCAGAAACACCCAGAACTGCCACAATTCCCCCCAAAAAAAACCACGCCTCACCTTCTCCTGGAGGCGGGCCAGCGGGCCCACCCACCCAGGGCCACCGTCACGGTCCCGACCCCTGTGCCCCGCAGTGGCCACGCCGACGGAGCTGCGAGCCATGGCGGCCCCCAGGCCGTGGGACACCGTGACGCTGCTGGGAGCCTTGGTCTTCGTGGCATCCGTGGGTGAGTGCGGGGGCGAAGGGGTCCGAGCGACGCCGCCCGTG
>VXAV01007768.1:63077-85940 GCA_013399715.1 Alectura lathami | reverse complement strand
TCCACTGTGATGCATCTGTGCTCTTTTTTTTTTTTAAGAGCTCTCTGCATTATATAGCTTATTATCTGTTCAAAGCATAATTCAGTTGCAACTGGAAATGCTCAGCAGTGCAGACCTGGACTCTTAAAGCGGGCACCCAGAAAAAAAAGCAAAGAACACAGTCAGTTCTTGGCTGTGAAAAGCTCAGTCTTAATGACTTGCCTGATACTGCTCAAGCATTCTGTAGCAAAGATGGAGGAAGATCCTGATTTTTCTAGGAAAGTATTTGATTAGCCTAAACTGGAAACAGCTCTTTCTCCTCCTGCAATCTCTCTCTCTCTCTTTTTTGTTTTTTTACCTGGAATTTTTCTCATCCATGTTTTTTCCTTCTTGTGCTACTCCTCTCTTCTCCACTAAGCATGCTTGTTTTTCAGTGAAGTACCCTCTTTTCAAGCCTTGTCACAATTAGCAAAATGTGACTTTCACTACATTTGAGATTAAGCAAAATAAATTAGGAAAACCAAAACTATTAGGAAGATTCATTAATGCCAGTGGTGGTAGAGGAGACAGAAATATTTAAAACGAAAATGAATGATGGTGCTAATGGAGGGAAAATCTGCAAGATATTATAAATATAACTAAGTGCATTATAAGCATTGCTCATTATCCCATCCTAAAGAAAAAGGAAAGACTGTTAGGTGAACGAGACACCAAAAATAAGAGCTGTCAATTACATCAGTGACTTGTCCATTCAATTTTCATTAACTTTGGGGAAATGCCATAAGGGAGCTTTATGCCTCCAGAGAACATCACAAGTCTGTAAATATTTCACATTACATTCTTAGATAAATGCATATTAGCTCTCCTCCTGTGTAACTAATATTTGTAAACCATGAGAAAGCGAAAAAGACAGTTTAAAGAAATTGGAAAAATTACGTGATGGGCTACAATCCATGTTCTTATTCTCTGTCTTCCTTCCCCCTCCTTTTTTTTTTTTTCTTTCTACTTTTATTTACTCCCTTTCAATGGCTTAAAATGATTTTCTTCAAGACTGAGATACAAAAGGTATAAGGAGAACCTCGTTTCATGGGCAAAGAGGAGAACCGTGTGGGCCATTACACATTTTTATATAAATAAGTGTGCGTACACAGTAATATAGTAATATATACACAATGTATAAGTGTATTGTGTATTTATTATGCAATAAATTATTGACTTTATAAAGCTACAAGTGTATTGTTAATATAAAGGAAATCTTGACCATCCATTCAAAGAATAACCATTAGTACATTACTATGGAAAAAAACAAAAAACAAAAAACAAACAAAAAAAAACCTCTGAGAATAATATTGTTAAGATTGTTATAGACACATTTCTTATTTTCTGCCCCTTTTTCCTGGTGTTATACATGCCCTTTCTCTGCTCCTTTGAGTCCTAACATCGGTTATTTCCTTCTGGTGTGTAATAGATAATGCAGTGAGTTGGCAGTCTGTGGAGTTCTTCATTGGGAGGCAGATGATGTTCGTGCTTATGGTTTCTTCTTCCAGGATCTTGTCCAGGATCTGTGAGGGGTCATTTTTGATTGTTAACACGCTTTTGTGCTTTTGATCTTTCTTTATTGGTCTGCAGTCCCACAGTACATGTGAATTTACTCTATATGCGGCAATTTGTGTTTTAAATAGTATTTCTTCATTCTGCTAGCCCTAACACCAGTTTTGTCCATCTTCAGATCTAATTTTTGTTAACTGACCAATGGTGAGTTCTTCATAGCTGTGTGGTTTCCAGTGCTGAGCCTGTTGCTGTTACAGCTAAATCAAGTAAAACAATAGTGGGATCAAGTGCACCCTCAGCAAGTTTGCCCATGACACTGTGCTGTGTGGTGTGGTCGACATGCCTGAGGGACGGGATGCCATCCAGAGGGACCTAGACAGGCTCAAGCGGTGGGCCTGGGAGAACCTCATGAAGTTCAACAAAGACAAGTGTAAAGTCTTGCACCTGGTTCACAGCAACTCCCACTATCAATACAAGTTGGGGGACGAAAGGATCGAGAGCAGCCCTGCCAAAAGGGACTTGGGAGTACTGGTGGACAGCAACCTGAATGTGAGCCAGCAGTGTGCCCTCGCAGCCCAGAAAGCCAACCTTTCAGGTAGCGGCCTTTCAGTATCTAAAGGGGGGCTACAAGAAAGAAGGGGACAGACTCTTTAGCAGGGTCTGTTGTGATAGGACAAGGGGAAATGGTTTCAAACTAAAAGAGGGAAGATTTAGATTAGATATAAGAAGAAGTTCTTTACAATAAGGGTGGTGAAGCACTGGAACAGGTTGCAGGGCTACAAGGTAACATTAGATTGCTGAGACTGATATTACTGGACAATACTGGTAAGGTGATTATCCCTGATGAAAGGGGTAGCTAGTATATGCATTACTAATAGTGCCTTGGAGGGTTGAGATTAACCAGTATCGCTTCATTTTTACAAGTAAAATGTCTGTGATACAGGTTTCCATATCCTTAGTTTATAATGTTTTCAAAAAAGTAATAAGGATTACACTACATTTTGGAATAGGAATTGTCATAAGGAATTGGGTGCATCATCCGTCTGCCTTAGCTAATAGCCAATACCAGATGCCTCAGAGAGAAAACTAAGAAACCCCAAGGTGGGCAATTACAGAATAACTTGCCTGTATGGAAGGTTGCTTCCTAATTCTCAACAGTTAAAAATTTGCTTGCTTCCTGATACATGAAGCATACAAACCTTTTCAGTTCTTTTTCCTGTTATTGTTATTTTTCTTGATACCTGATATTACTGTGAATACCTTCATTATTCATATAAATGTGAAGTCCTGTGTGAAGTCCTGAATATTTGACATTAGTGCTTTCTTTTGGCTGTGAGTTTTACAGCATAACTGCACAGTGTGATTAAAAACTAAGATATTTTATTAGGTTAATTTGTAGTTGGCCCTTGCTGCATTTTAATTTCACCAAGTGTCCCATTGCTCTTGTTTTATTAGTATTCCTTAGTAGCCCACAGATATTTTTGAAAAACAGATAGGAAAGCTTAGACTCTGTATTTAAGAATCAACTTGAACACCTTTTTTTTTTTTTTTTCTTTTTCTTTAAAGAGTGGAAGTCTCTGGTTTCTCAGTACTTCACTAGCCTTCAGTATTCTTCTGTCTCGTGTATTGTGCCCGATTGGCCACCCCAGTAAAAACAATGCTTTTGTGTAGGGGCAATTCTCCAGTTAATTGGGGATTTGGGAGATCTTTCTCATCTATTAGGGGGTTAGTGTTGATGCTGTTGCATTGTGGATTGTGGATCATTTTCTTCTCTTGTCCTACTGTATGGAAACATAATGAACTGGCAGCAGCCAGTCTCTCTCTATGTGCAAGTTGTTGCTAAATTTCAAGGAACAAACATTCCAAGTCAAAACTTTCAGAGCTTCCTCTTATTTCACAGGATTTGTACCCTGGCTTTTACATTTTTGAAACAATGCTATTCTCTAAGCTATTTGTGGCTGTCTACTAGTGGAACACATTTCAGTGAAAGATAATAACTCCATATCAGATATATAAAACCCATATGCTGCCACAGTCTCGTGTCCCTTGCCTGGATATACCATGTTTGCTGACTGGTGAGGAAACCTGCTTTAAAGGTAACCTTGAGTAGACTGCAAGAGTGACATACTTGAAAGTGTTTGAGGTTTGTTTACATGAGACTTCAAGCCTTATTTTGTAGGCTCAGAGTATCCTATGCATTGGGTTATATTAATTTGTTAGGACTGAACTCCCATATCGCTGTTGGCTTGCAGTTTTGTTATAGCTAAGGTTGTAGAAAATACCCATTCTGCTCAGTGCTTTACTGTAAGTGTTCTGATGCTGAGCTAAGGGATACTAATGGCTCAGAGAGCTTTGAGTGCTTCACTGCATAGCGATACTTCTGGTAATAATCCAGATTTTCACCTGCATCCATCAGTCAGCCCATGTTTGCCCCAGTGGGACAGATTTCCTGTCAGATCCATCATTCAGATGTGGGATCATCACCATATAAATCACCTGGGCAAATCAGATCAAGCCGGAATCAAATTCAGTGCGGCCACTAGTGACAGATATCATCTCATAAAATACATAATATGTCAAAGCTGACATAATATTCACTAAGAAAAGAATATAGCTCATCCATTTACTAAATGTAATAAATCAAGAGAGGGAAAAGAACTAAGCACGCATCTGTGCCATCTTTGATGGAGCAAATGTGATTGAACAGCAGACAGTAGGCATAGAAGAGCTCCATTGCTTTGCCCCGGTGATCCCTAGCTGCCACACAAACAACTCTGGGCAGCATCTTCCAAGTTACAGCAGCCTCAGCATCCTCCAGTCACGGCTCCTGAGCTATGAGCTCAGCTCCGGCTACTAAGCATTTGTTTCACACACATGGTCAAACTGTGTCGTTTCCTGCACAGTCCTTAATTTTATTTTACCATAAATCGTTATTAGCTGTTTCTAGATCTGATAATGCTTCACACTGTTAGGTTTCCTAAGCTATTATATAATCTTTACTTGCTTTATCTAGCCACAGTTTGGCCTTTCTCTCCACTTCAGAGTCACTCTTTTTACTGTGTATTGCATTTACTGTACTTCAACATGCCTTTCTCAGCTGTCGTTTCTTTCCTTTTCCAAGCCATTTCCCATTCTTCATTCCTTTCCATTTTGTTTTACACTCTGTATTTCAGCTTCTCTACAACTGCTTGGTGCCTGGTCTTAGAAGATAATGAGTGCCTCTAAGTGTCATGACTGCCCCTTGAAAAAGTTTTCCAGGATTTGGTTCTTATTTGATATATAAAAGCAACTCAGATTAACAGGGTGCAGATTTTAACTGGTGACTTTAGCTATCAAAACAATGTTAGTAAATACTAACAAACAGCTTCACCTCCTCAGGTGAGCAGAGTTTCTGATATATATATCTGAGGATCTGGTGCATAACCTTAAATAGATTTCTTTTTACAATGTATTTCAAAGCATGTAGTGAGAATTGAAGGAATTATTTGATACAATTACATTAATTAATGTATTCATTTTTCCCAGTGGTGAGTGCTCATTAGATGCTCTTGTTTCCACCATAATTTTTTATTTTTCAAATGTGGGTGTCCAGCAATTCACACAATCTCTACTTCTGACAGGTATCTTCAGACTGCTGATTTCAGCTACTAGTGATGTACAGTTGATCACTTAAGTCATCTGGAGTGTTGTTTCTTCGCTAGCCAGTTCTGTATGGGTGCAACTTGAGAGGAGACTGGGGTACATGTTGTGCCTGGTGATAAACTAGTGAAATGATAATATATTGGCTAATAAGATGTACAGGTAGAGTTCATATGTTCTCAGTAGGGAGACTATTATAATTTTCCTGTTTAATAATATTTTTTTTTGTTGTTTAGGGCCCCCAAAACTCCATTAAAGATTGGTTTGCTTTCACAGAGCCACTGCTGCCTATAACATACAAGTCTGCAGGATATTGTGTAAAAATACATAGCTGGGAAAAAAAGCTTGGAGGAACAAAATGCTGTGCTACTGTCTCAGTAAGGTCAGCATAAGTGGATGTCAAATAACTCTGATGATTACTTATCCTGGGGAGCCATTATAGACAGTAGCCAGGATTAGACTTTCAGCTGAGACTCTGTCAATCTGAAAATGAGGGATTATTTAGGTGAAAAGATACTGGCTGAAAATGCATTATGAAACCTCAGAGTCAGAGGAAAAAGTTGAGGGCTAGAGAGACAGAACTGAATAGATTAAAGGAAAACTGTTAAGATAAAAATGACATAGTAAAAAAAAAAAAAATCTGTACCTGTGTTACTAAAAACATATGGGACTATCTACTAAAATGGAATGCCTCTCAGAAATCTAATTTATTCTCCCACTCTCTGGTTTTCAGATAAGTGTCCTCCTCTATTTCATTTTGAGAACAAGAAACTGTGTAAATAGGGTTTTAATAACTGTTAAATTTAAACTTTTTAATTTTAAAGAAAGAAATATATTTCCTTGTTATAAAGTAGGTGTCCAAGCTGATTTGAAGAGCCAGTATTTCCAGGTGTCTTTGGCAGTGTGAATGGAATGTGAGATCATGATCAGCCTGGTATGTGATTTGAGGAGGGAATTCTTAAAGATACTCTGGAACATTTTAAAAAAGAACAACAAAAACACAACAAACAAACAAAAAACTTCAGTACAAATTTCATTACAGTCCAGTATGGGTAAAACAATTATTTACCATACCTGGCGTGGATAAAAGAGTAAAGTCAACGTATCTTTAGCAGTGAATAAAATATTCCCCAGATCAAAATGTAAGGTAAAGATCTGTTTCCCTTGCTGTTGTGACTATTCAAATTCAAATCCCCTTACTGCATAAATTTCTCCTTCTGTTTTGATTCCATCACACTGCCAAATTCATGTCAGTATTATACTTTCCAGGTCTGGAGAGACTCAGGGCAAACTTGACTCCCCTTCTCTGAGAATTGAAGTTCTTGAAGTTGCACATAATTCGTATTTACCATTCATGTACAGTTTGCAGTTAAAACTCTGTACTTTGGAGAGCAGAATGATAACGCTAACGTTTTACCAAGAAGTTTCCTGAAAATGTATTTGTGTTCTGGCTGTTTTCTTTTCCACCGTGTTTTGTTAAGCCTCATGTGTCATCTCCACCTCAATATTTGGTGGATGTTCTCACTAGCTAATTCTATACGAAGCGTAAAATAGTGACTGATGCCTTGTTGCACATCCCTAAAACATGAGTAATGGCAACCTGGATTATCTGCTTTTGTTTTACTTTTCTGTCCTGGCCTTCCATACAAATAAATTGAGTTAGAAGAATTAATGTCAGGGCTTTTTGCTGCTCTTTTGGATGATATTAATTGGAGTTATTAATACTTCACAACTGATGAACAACATTTCTTCATTGCAACAACATCCAGTCATTCTGTGTTGCCCTCAGGAAACAGCATCTTCCTTCATTCTTATCTGTTTTGCACTAGTAGGTGAGGAGATCAGAACTATCTCAAATTACTTTGATTGTTCCTCAGTTTGGATGAATACTTTATGAGGTCCTGATCATTCAGGAGGGGGTAAAAAATGGAAAACAAACAAACAAACAAACAAAAACATTAGCCTAGAGAACACTGAAGAAGCTACAGCTTCATTTTATTTTCCACGTAGAAGTGCTTCTCATGGTGCGGAACTGGCCATGAATGTTCATTTCTGCAGTCATTCATGATTATTTCCTTACATCCATATTGAACAAATATTGTGTGCATGTATTCATACTCTACTGAAAAAAAAAACAGTCAATTACAATGGCACCTTGGAGTGAATTCCATGAGAGGCCAAAATTTAGCAAATAAAGAATATTCATTGTCCTGTGTAACGCATTAGGTATCAGAATGAAGATTCATGGAAAAAATCACTTTAGCCTTGGATATGGTTTGTGGAGGACAATGCAACAGATTCCACAACAAAATAGGATTTTGTGAGCCATGAGGCATCTTTATAAGCCATAAAGGAGACAGCAAAGAGGCAATTTCATTGAAGTATGTAGACTTAATGGTATCTGTAATGTCAGTGTGAATTATTAGAGCTATTCTGGCCCTGATGGCAATGCAGAAGTTAGAGGGGGGAGCATGAAAATAGGAATGTTATATGAATTAAAAAACAGAGAGTTGGAAAGGTTATAACTCACAGTGGAACAGATGAAATGCTTCTCTGTGAAAATGCTACTCCAATACAAAAACATCTGCTGAAGTCCTTCAAAAAAAACACGATTAGTCAATTAAAAACAGGAACGAAATGGTGTTTCGGGATCAGTCAAGCTGCTTTCAAACTGGAATCAAAAGCCTTCCAAAGACGGTGGTGGATTTAGTAGTCTATGATAAATCCTGTCAAATTTTCCTCCTCTGGGAGTCCTGGAAACAAGAACTGTATTTGGATTCTTTACTGAGGGGTCAGTATATTAAGCTCAATACTTCTGATATTGAGGTTAATACTATTTTGTATTTCTCTTTTATGCAAAAGATGCAAAGTAAAGTGACCTGCTCAGGATCTCATAGAAATCAATGGCAACGCTGGGAAAAGATATCATGGGGAATCAGCAGTTGCTGGCTTTAACCTTTGGATAAGGGTTTGAATCTAAAATTATAATAGTAGGTGCTTGGACTATGGAATTAAGAAATAGTTTCCCAACATTTATTATTGGCTTTACCTCCGTAAAAAGGAAAGTACTCTGGCCATCTGTGTAACTAGATTGTCAAGATACACAAGCTGCAGATTTTAACTTGTTCACAGTTTGAAGAAATTTCACACTGATAGTGAGCAGCTAGGACATTTTTCGTCCCCTGCAGAAGAATAAGCGTTGAAGTTTTTGTACTGTAGCTGTATGAGCCTTGGGTTTTCACCAGAGACAATACCCAATTTACTTAGAATTGCATAGTCAATCTGTATCATCTTTACTACATATGAACATTATGCTAGGAAATATTCATTATATAATATGAATGTGCTATAAAAATCCACCAAGCAGCTTGACTTTATTTTACCTCCTAACATACTGGACACTCCAGCATTAAGCTGTGATTAAGCTGCTGTTAAGGAAGGAGATTTGATCATGTCTAGATTTTACGCCTTTAGCATTAACTTTACATTTTATTTAACCAAGGAAAAGGAAAAGTATGTGAGATGATTCTTTAAACTTCAAATAAATCATTAGAATAAGCAGAGAAATGTCAGATTCATCAATGTGATGAGAGGGTGACAATGTTGTGTGACACAATTTAAAAGCAACACTTGGTAGAAACATTCTACTCTGAATTGGAGAGCTGTGAGAGCAAAGGTTTGTGTACTCCTTGAGTGGCAGGGCAGGGGAAAAGAAAAAGAAAATGAAAAATCTGAACATTTTTTTTTTCTTTTCTTTTTTTTTTTTTTTTCTTGTCAATCAATGAGATGCATCAGTAGCATTACATATCTGTTTGGTTTTTCCACAGCATGCCCACAGTCTGACCCACGGTAATGGCGGGTGTGGTGGAATCTAAGAACTTGTGTGAAAGGTATGTGCTATTGTATCTATGTGAGCTGGTATTGCCCTAGCAGCTTCCTGATATAAATACATAATTTTTGAACAAAAAAAAAAAATACACATTTGAAATTGTCACGGTGAACTTTGATCTTATAAAAGATGAGTTTAGGTTTCAGAAGAATTTCACTTGATTTCTTCTTAATACAGTTAAAATTTGTTGTAGTAGTGTTAACGATTTTAAGCTCTATGATAAACCAGTAATTATGGTTCTGTCCGGCAGAAGACATTTGCATG
Source organism: Alectura lathami (assembly GCA_013399715.1). Classification (NCBI taxonomy): domain Eukaryota; kingdom Metazoa; phylum Chordata; class Aves; order Galliformes; family Megapodiidae; genus Alectura; species Alectura lathami. The sequence continues at coordinate 76,618 of VXAV01007768.1, read as the reverse complement.
TCTATACTTCAGACACTTAAGTATATGGAAGTAGTTAGAAACCAAGAGAAGGATGTATAGGAGTAAACTGGTGTGAGGAGGAGCATGTGGTTTAAGCTGATGCCTGCTTGTGGGGAAATGTGTATGGTGAAAGGGTGTTTCTTACTTGCGTAACCTACCGTACAGTTGGGATCTGATGAAGCTACCAAAAATGTTTTTTTTGTGGATTCTCTGATATGTTTCATAACAGGAGAAGAAAACAGAAATTAAGAAAAGGAAGCAGAGGGCTACACAAATTGTGTGAATACTATCAATTACTGGAAATTTTCAACATATTTTCTAAGGTGAAAAAGACTTCTCACCTAAAGCAAATCTTTTCATAAAAAAGTTATTTAGCTTTAAAGAGTTCTTGATTTTGATTTTTATTGATTTCCGTCCCCCTCAAGTCCAAAAGAAATAAGATGCCTGTATTCTTCTGCCAAGATTTCATAGTTTCATTTTTTCTGTTTGATTGTTGGTTTTTGAAAACAATGGTTTTGAAAACTGCTTTTTTTTGTTTGTTTCTTTTTTGTTGTTGTTCGTTGTTTTTTAAAAAGTCATCTAATTAAAAATAAATTTCAAGGAAGTGGAAAAAAATTTTTTTGAAAGAACTTTGGTTTCTCAAACTATACTTTTGAGAACATAGAAAATAATAGAAACCTTGAAAATAATAATTTAAGATGTGTAGAACTTGCTAACCAACTGGGAGAACCCAGGCCTGGACACAGTACTCCAGGTGAGGCCTTACAAGGGCAGAGTAGAGGGGGACTATCACCTCCCTCTCCCTGCTGGCCACCCCTCTCTTGATGCAGCCCAGGGTGCCATTGGCCTTCCTGGCTGCAAGAGCGCACTGCTGGCTCATGGCCAGCTTTTCGTCGATCACAACGCCCAAGTCCTTCTCCACAGGGCTGCTCTCAAGGAGTTCTTCCCCCAGTGTGTACACACACCTGGGATTGCCCCGACCCAAGTGCAACACCTTGCATTTGACTTTGTTGAACCTCATCAGGTTCTCGTGGGCCCCCTTTTCCAGCCTGTCCAGGCCCCTCTGGATGGCATCCCTTCCTTCAGGGGTATCCACTGCACCACTCAGCTTGGTGTCATCAGCAAACTTGCTGAGGGTGCACTCGATCCCACAGTCTAAGTCATTGATAAAGATATTGAAGAGCAACGGACCCCTGGGGGACACCGCTCGTGACTGGCCTCCACCTGAACGTAGAGCCATTGACTAGAACCCTTTGGCTGCGACCATCCAGCCAGTTCTTTATCCAGCGAACAGTCCACCCATGAAATCCATCTCTCTCCATTTTAGAGATAAGGATATGGTGTGGGACCGTGTCAAAGGGCTTGCACAAGTCCAGGTAGACGACATCTGTTGCCCTTCCTTTGTCCACTGTCACTCCATCATATAAGGCAACCAGATCGGTCAGGCACGATCTGTCCTTGGTGAAGCCATGCTGGCTGTCTTGAATCACCTCCTCATCTCACATGTGCCTAAACATGGCATCCAGAAATATCTGTTCCATGAATATGTTCCATGAATATGAGATACCACAACACATCAGAGCTCAGTAAATTAATGCATGCAGAGCTCTATCTCATGTAGTTAGACTCTAGTCCAGTGTAAATGCAGTAAAAGGAGTCACAATTGAAAGTAATAAATCACAGATGGCAAAAGCTATACAGGATAAACACTATAGCTCTGAAGTCTAGAAGTGTTGGTGGATGTGAAGGTGAGTGTTACTAACAGCAGCAAGATTTGCTAGGATGGTCATGGTGGTGTTGCTGTTAACGGTTTACAGGAATAATAATTACTTTTGATCAGAGATACAACAGCAATACTGTTTGCGTATGCAGTAGAATAGGTTGCACAAGGATGCTGTCTGAGAATGGATTTGAACTGACAAAGAAGGAAGCTTTGAAGGAGATTTCAAATTCAAGGTGTGCTGGTTGCACTGGTATTAGATAGATAGGGAGAGCTGGACTGATGACTACACCAGCATGATGAAGGCAGTAGTAATTTTGTGGTGGGTGCAACAATGCTGGCTGTAGCGCTAGTGTGTGCAGTATACTGTGCGTAGGAATGCCATGGCTACTTTTCCGTAAGTTTTTGCTGCACTGTCCTCCACCTGCCCGCTACATCACTAGAAGAGATTATACATTTCTCATTAATCACCTCTGCTGTGCACTTGGCTTCTTATCTGTGAGAATAGCTTTCTTAGGGGATGCACCAATTCCTGCTTGCAGGAGATTTCAAAGTATATGCACCAAATATCTTTCAGATAAGAGAGAAAATTGACAGCCTAAAAATGTAACAATTTTTCTTTGCCACTTGAGGCCTGTAATCTCCATAGTAGGGAAATACTTAAAACATTTTAATAATCAACGTGAAACTCCTTTTATCGGTTTCTGAGATTCTCATCAAAATACTTCTGCTACAGGAAAGTATCATTAAAAAACCTGCTTTTCTTGCATAGTGTGAGAAATATTTCTCTTAAAAATATTTTTGATTAAGATTTTTCAGCTAAGGCCAGCATCCTGTTGCCTTCTTGTGCGTTCTAGAATACCAAAATAACAGTTCCCTGAAAACATGAACAGCGTTACTAAATATTTACTTTCCATAGATTTAACCCAACTTTTCCTGTCAAAAGTTTTTATTGTGGGATTGGAATAGAAGTGGATTAACTGAAATAAACAACACAAGCAAGTCCAGGAGTAAAAGCCCAATATTTTGATGATACTGAACTGAAAATATTTTGAAATTATCTTTCTGCCAGTGTACTTTAAGTAAGCTTATTTAAAGGAGAATAAATGATGCAGTAACTGGAACTGAAACCACCTTGTGAGATCCATATAGTAAAGGAAGAATCCCAGAAATTTCTGTGGGCAATCACAAGCATTGTTGGAGACTTGGAAACATGTAGCTTTTTTTTTTTTTTACACCTTTTATTAGCAAATTTTAAAAGTACTACCCTACACAGCTTGATACTGTAACTACCCTACAGTACTTGTTGCATAAGTAACAAATAAGTAGCAAAGTAAAGGCATAGATATAAAAACATGCAAAGGTTGTAAGCTGAAGCTGGAAGCCAAGGAAGTGGGCTGATGGAAAGATAACAAGGCAAAGGTAGCTTGTTTTTGCAGAAGGGTAGGGAAGGATACGGCAATTGTACCCTCTGTAGACAACATGTTCTCACTGATAGAGCTGTCTTAACAACAACAAAAACCACCAAACGAACAACCCTGAACAATATATTCTGTAGATGCTATTAAAGGACTCAGCCTGATGACCAAGGAGCCAGCTGTATTGTAGCTAGACAGGAAGTTATACTGAAGAAAAACAAACAGGAAGAAAAGGCACTCCTTAGGCTGAGCAAAACACAGAACTTCCCAGAGAAACCTTGCTTTTGGCTGTCTTTCAGATCCCATTCTCTACCCTTTATTGTTCTGCCCTAGCCTGCACAGCTGGGATGGAGGATGAAGCTCAGTAGCTGTAAGTTAACAGCCAGAAGCAATTTTGATTGATTTGTCCTTCTCTTTGCAGTATTTCACTGGAAGCATCCCCAGGGCACATTACTAATTGTTTGCCCTTTACTTTGGGAACGCTGGATTAATAGCATTATATAATTGCCATTTCTTCATCGTTAACACCATAATGGTGTGATGAATTTCACAGTCAAACAGTCCTTGGCTCTGACTACAGGGAGTAAAAGAATTATTCCTGTTTGAGAATGAAATGAGGTTCCCTAACCTCATCCTAAAGTGTGAAATGATACTGTGTGATGGGACAGCAGCAATACCTTAAGCTTCTCCAGGTGCACTGCTGTTAGACTGGGCAGGACTTCCAGTGATTGTGAGGCTTAGAAGCAGAGCAAGCAGAAGAACAGACATCAGTAGGTACTTCTAATTTCTGTGATTAATATTGAATCTATTGTGGATGCTTTCTATTTACATACTTTTTATTTATTTATTTTTTTTTTTTCAGTGATGAAAATGTCCTAGAAATGTGTGGAAACATTTGGACTGTAGGAAACTCAGAAGAGCTGAAGTCAAGTTTCATAGAAATCTGACCTTTCCTTGGGGCACGCCAAGATGATCTGTCTTGCCCAATTCATACTTGTCCTGGGATTAAGGACAGATGGCAAAGTGGAGATATTTGTGCAAAGAACTTGCAACTGGCTCCATCCACACAGCAGCTAACTGAATCCTGACTGAGCCCTAAAAAAGCCTGCACCTAGAACTTGTCACCAAGAATTACCTTAGAGGCAGCCCGGGGAGTGTGCCAGCATGTGTGTAGCATGGAGTTGGTGTGTTTGGCCTTTGACCTAACTCAAGACCACTCCTGCCTGGAATTGAGGAGCCAACAACTATGTTTTGTTGCTTCCCACACCTATAGTATGGTTGTGAATGGTAGTGACAAGTTGATCTTAGTTCAAATAGAATCATAGAATGGTTTAGGTTGGAAGGGACCTTAAAGGTCATCCAGTTCCAGCCCCCTGACATGGGCAGGGACACCTCCCACTAGACCAGGTTGCTCAGAGCCCCATCCAGCCTGGCCTTGAACACCTCCAGGGAGGGGGCATCCACACCCTGTCTGGGCAACCTGTGCCAGTGTCTCACCACCCTCACAGGAACGAATTTCTTCCTAATACCTAGCCTAAATCTCCCCTCTTCCAGTTTGTGGCCATTACCCCTCATCCTGTCACTACACGCCCTTCTGAAGAGTCCCTCCCCAGCTCTCCTGTGTCCCCTTCAGGCACTGGAAGGCCGCTATCAGGTTCCCCTGGAGCGTTCTCTTCTCCAGGCTGAACAACCCCAGCTCTCTCAGCCTGCCTTCATAGGGGAGGTGCTCCAGCCCTCTGATCATCTTTGTGGCCCTTCTCTGGACCCCCTCCAACAGCTCGATGTCCTTCTTGTGTTGGGGGCCCCAGAACTGGACACAGCACTCCAGGTGGGGTCTCATGAGAGCAGAGTAGACGGACAGGATCACCTCCCTTGCCCTGCTGGTCCTGCTTCTGTTGACGCAGCCCAGGATGTGGTTGGCCTTCTGGGCTGCAAGCGCGCATTGTTGGCTCATGTTGAGTTTTTCATCAACTGACACCCCCAAATCCTTCTCCTCAGAGCTGCTCTCCAGCTATTAGGAAGTCACACACAGTAGAAGTTATTCTCCTTTTCGTTATTATCTTTTCCCAGTGCAGAATCATTGGTTTTACCTTTGAGTAAGATGATTTCTGGACCCTTTATATCAAGTTGCAGCATTATGGGCAATAGATATGTTGCCCACTCTGCAGAGTGGCAGGATAATTTGTCAATTAAAACGAAACAGTTCTAGAATGACATTTATGTCTGTGCTATTTCTGAAGCCTCTTTAATTAGATCTGAGTTCATCCATATATCAGCTGAGGCAAAGGATATTAAATATCCCATGTGTAGATGTTGGAATGAGATGAAATGCAGTTTGTGTTGGACTATAAGCAATAAGGAATCATGTGTTTTACAATCAAAACATGTCTGTGAAGGAATTTTTTTATTATTATTTTTAATCTTGTATTTGAAAATGAATTTGGTGCTGGGCTGCCAGCCCTGGATACAAAAGCTCTCTGTTTATCTCCTGAATGGGTATTACTTGGCTTGACAGCTTGACAGTTCCAGCCCTTGCTGATATGCCTCAGCCTGAATGAGAGCAGAAGAGATCACATCTGGTCGTGAGGAGGATGAAGGACATGTTAAAGGCTGTTCAGTCCCTGGCTTCTGGGTTACTTTGTCCAGGTTTGTGAGGTCATCTCCTAGTGAAAGTTCACATAATGTGGCCAGAGAACAGAAACTCCTTGCATAGTATCATCAATTCTGAGTGGGGGCTGTCCCTGAAATTATTTAAGCATATGAGCAGTGTCAAGCATACTTTCAGTTTCCACATGGAAAAATTCAGAACTTTTCTGTCTCGCTTCAGAAGCAAGATTGAGTGTGTATTTCTTTAAGCAGAAATACTCAATCTGATACTTTTTCTCTTGTGAATTTCTCCTGATTCAGAGACAGGACTGATGAGGGAAATGCTTTTTCCTTGCATTTTTTTTTTTTTTAAAACCATGATATTTTCAATATTAACACCTCATATTTCTTAAAGGTTTACATTTCATTTTACATGTTTTCAATGAGTTATTGTTTATTGTTAAATAAGTTAAAATGTGTCTCTAATCTATACAAAGGCAACTAAAAAGAAATTCAAAGACAGGAGTATAAGAATTGAATGGTTTCTTTAGCAGCCACACTTTTTCTGGGCTAGTTATTCTATTCCCGATCTTTCAGTATGACACTAAAAAGGACTTTCCTGGCTTTGTTTTAAAGCTGGCTTGTCATGCTTTGTTCCCTGAGCATCTCACTGTGAGTGATTTTGCCATATTTAGCCATGTACTCTGTAAAATATGTAGAAGGAGTTTCAAAAGCATCCTTCTGAGTAAACAGCTCAGTAAAATGGGACATTTTTAAGAAGATTCAAATGTATTCCCAACAAGACTTTAGGAAGTCTAAAAGTAAATAATGTGTTTACATGTACTGCCACAACTTCATGTCAGACACAGGGCATTACTATGAGATTAAAATCAATTCAGGAACTTTCTAAGTTTTGAAGCTTCCCCATTACCCACAAAGGCAGAGTATCAGCAGAACACCATAAACGCAGTAGGTCATGTATAGCATTTTTAATTTGAATGGTGAGCACTTCTCATTATCAGTCAGTTTGACCAGGTCTGTCACTTGATCTCACTAACTCTACATGAAGCCTTCACCAGGTTATTAAACTCTTTCTTCACCACCTGTGTGATGCAGACAGCCATTATCTACCTCTTACTTGATTTCCTGAGATGGAAATTTGTGGTTCTGAATCTTCATAAACCATACTGAGCCTACTGACACCAGGTACTATAAAAGGGCAGTGTGTATTAACAAATCCTTGAATAAACTGGCTAAATCTGCAATATGTTCTTACTCAGCCTTGCATTTTGGTTTGGAAATGTACATTGACTGGAGGAGAGTAAGTGCTGATTTCATAGCATTACATCTACTAAGCTGAGAGACCTGGGACTGTTTAGCATGGAGAAGACAGAGCAGGGATCTTATCAAAACTTATCTATAGGGTGGGTGTCAAGAGGATGGGGCCAGGCTCTTTTCGGTGGTGCCCAGTGACAGATCAAGAGGCAATGGGCATAAACTGGAACACAGGAAGTTCCATCTGGACGTGAGAAAAAACTTCTTTACTTTGAGGGTGGCAGAGTGCTGGAACAGGCTGCACAGAGAGGTTGTGGAGTCTTCTTCACTGGAGATATTCAAAACCCACCTGGATGCTTCCTTCTGTAACCTACTGTAGGGAACCTCCAGGGGGTTGTAGTAGGTGATATCCAGAGGCCGCAACCAACCCCTACAATTCTGTGATACTAAAAAGTCTTGGGAGTGAGGGGAGACTAAGGCACTCCTTCTTGCCAATTTGTGCCAGCATGTCAAGGAGCATTGCTGTACCTCTGTGGTTCAGACAGGACTTTAAAGCATTTAACTTCTATAATCACTGTTTCATATCAGTCTCACACATTTTCTCCTCCTTCAGTCTCTGTTTCTAGTCCTCTCTGTTTCCTCCTTTTAATGTGTGGGTTTTTATTTTATTTTATTTTTCATCGTCTGGTAACCCAAGATGTTTTTTTACTTAGTGCTTGAACTACTGCTTCAGGGTAACCTTATGGCCTTTCCTGACAGAGAATCTGTGAGACTGACATGCGTTCTGAGAAGATGTTCATGTTACGGATGAAATTGTTATGAGGTTATGTAAGGGGGTGTATGAAAACTGGGGCAGGGATGTCAGAGCTCTGCAGTACAACTGAAATGAGAAGAAAGGGAGCCTGATGTATAGAAATGCAATTACATAGCACTGCAGCAGAACTTTGGTGCTGTTGGGGAGAAAAATGTTTAATTGGGCACGGTATATGGAATAGTAGCTTCTTTCCTCTAACTCATACCTGCAGTCCAGTCTCTCAGCTTACCTTTATCTAACAGCAGTGACAGCTGCATAGACTACTATAATACAATAATTCTCCTGCTGGTGGCAGTGGACTAGAACAGTGGGTGAAAGAAGGAAGTTTCTTATTTTCTCTGCTCTAATCCAGGTAACATTTCTCATTAGGCATAAAAGTCATTTTTCTTCTTTCAGAGGTCAGAGATTGGCCACCTGTTTTTTTTCTTCATTCTGTGACCTGATTGGTCATAATTTGACTGAGAGTAAGAATCCAGAAACCATGGCCTGTTTTATATCTCTTGTTCCAACTACACTGATAAAGCTTTACATCCTTTTTAACATCCATTTTAATTACTTCTGACTTTTTTTTTTTTTTTTAATAAGAGATTGTTCACAAAAGTGGTGGGTTTAAATAGGCAGGTATATAAAGAGTGGAACATGGTTTAGCAGCTAATCCAAAGCCAACATTGTATGATACATGTGTACCCAGAAGGATGTCTTGGCAACCTCCTTTACAGTACAAAATTTGTTTGTTACATGCATCTTACAACCATAATTTTTACTTTTAGTGAGGAGTTGGGTATATTTATATGCCTTCCATATATATGTAGGTCAACGTATTGCATACTTCCATCATTAACCTAATTTTCCAGCAATCTCATATCACCAGCTTTTGGGCTTTTCATTTAATAATGTAAGGATGACTCTCTTTTTTCTGCCTCACATGCATCTGAATCTCCCTCTGAAATTTTAGCTGCAGTTAGAACACTTATTATTCAGTACATCCTGTCTTTGGTGTGAGTTTTTTTCATAGAGCATTTACATGAGTTACTCACTTACTGTTATACCGTATTTTGCTTAGGAATTTTATTTCCTTATCTGAGAATCACAGTCTACAGTATCTTTTCTAAAAGGAACAAGGGTGAGGGGCAGACGAAAGTGGGTGATTTTGCACATAGCACTGCAATAAGTGACAGTTGAATGTCTTTCGTAAAAGATACAAAACCACAACAGCTATTGAATATAAGTTCTGAAATTCCTTTTGTGTTCAAGGGGATGCGAGTTACACTAGTCCTGTACTTAAACCTGTAATAAAGATATTTATTGGTCAGTTGTGTCCTCTTTGGAGGATCAGGGATGTGTAAAAAGCTGTGAGGTACAATGTAGGCTATTATGTTATTTCTGACGTTCAGGAGGCACAGTTTAAAGTATATCACTAATTAGTACTGTGAAGTTAGTTAAAATTCAGATAAACCATAGCAGGTTAATGTGTTATTAAAGAATGATGAAACATAATGGTATGTTATAAAAAACATCCTTCTTGCTGTCACAGGAAAGACTGACCTGCAAGCAGTAACAGATCTGGTTACAGGTGTTTGTTTGAGTATCAGTGAGTTTGGATCTTTTACTGTGCTTATCTCACTTGCCCAGTCCTATCCTCATTGCTGCTAGGGCTTCACTTCCATTCCTAGCAGGGACATCACAGCTGATCCAGGAAGATCAGGCAGGGAGTTGTGTCAGTTGGTGCTGCAGCTGCTCCCAGTTACAAGTCCTGGGCATTACTGCTCAAGGCCCTTTGGCACCTTCCAGCATTTGTCTCCACGAATCTCTCTGATCTCCAAGGTCTTTCCCCACTTCCAAGATCTTTTCTCCAGCCCAAGGTTTTACTTTCTTTATTCCAGAAATGCTTCTTCCAGTAGTTAATGGGAGCTTGTAATGAGGAGGGAGACCAATTTTTTACATGGTTTGATAGTGATAGGACAAGAGGGAATGGTTTTAAACTAAAAGAGGGGAGATTTAGGTTAGCTATTAGGAGAACATTTTTTACTCAGTGGGTGGTGAGGCACTGGCACAGGTTGCCCATGGAAGCTGTGACTGCCTCATCCCTAGAGGTGTTCATGGCCAGGTTGGATGGGGCTCTGGGCATCCTGATCTAGTGGATGCCACTAGTGGGTGGCAGCCCTGTCCACACCAGGAGGGTTGCAACTGGATGGGCTTTAAGGTCTCTTCCAACCCAAGCCATTCTGTGATTCTACGATTCTTTTTTGGAACCCAATCTAAACTGCTTATGTGCAGAAGCACAAATGTGGTTTTTCATGTCACTATTAATTTGAGGATTCAAAATGTACCACTTCCAGCTGTTATCAAAAGTTACAGCCAGTCTGTACGAGTTGCAGTTAGTAGATTGCAGGCTTCTGCTTGAGAGTTTGAATGTTCATTTTTGGATGCTTATCTCCACGTGCATACAACAAATGTATCTGCAGCCTGCAGTTTAAGTAATTTTGCCTACAACATTCACCTATGCATGAAATGTTCAAATGGTGCCACTGTATTGTAATACTGTGTGCAGTGTTATGCATTGCCTGAAATCCTAGAAATACAATCTAGCCAGTATTTAAGAGTATTAGAATAGTGTATTATGCGTCAGCCAGACGAGCTTCAGATATATGTGGATTAAAACTATTTCCAGGTAGAGTAGAACAGTACTTACAAATTTTCTGGGTAAGAAAATCCAGGCAGAATATGTTCTGCATCTTATCTTCAGGAAGTTATCACCATGATAAAATGACAACAGTGACAGCAGAAGCCAGACAGTTAAATCTTTCCTTGTTCAATGAAAATGCCCCTTTGGGAGATCATGCATAAGGTCAGATCATGCTTTGTTTAGTTCTTTCAGCTGAGATTACTGAAGTGTAAAGTCAGAGAGGATTGAGCTCAGATAAATGGGAAGATGTACATGAAGTATAAGGATAAAATATTATTTGAGATGAAATGATAAGTGTCAAAGACTAGGGTATACCAACTCTTCACTTCTACAGATATATTTTCAACAAAGCAGGAGATAATTAGAATGTATTTGAAGAAGTAGAATTAAATGATTTTTCCCTGCACAAAATAAACATTAGTAGAGAGCCTTTTGAGATATAGGATAGTGAAGTAAAGATGGCATGCAGTCAAGAAGAAATGACAGACTCCCCCAGGAAGGAGTCTTCTAGGAAAAGAACAAAGCCAAAAAAGCCCTGACTCCACATGACCTGATTTGCTGGAACGTCCAATATCATTGCCCTTTGGAACTGTCAGTGAGAAAATTACCCCCTTAAAACAAAACAAGCAAACAAAATCTAAGTAAAACGCCTGTATTTTCATTTTTTATTTTTTTTTCTTTTAATTAGCTGAGCAAGGGCAGACCACATCAGTTTGGGAGACACTTGAATGATACAAAACTGTTTTCCTTTTGTTTTCCCTTTCAGCATGTTCCCTTCATCTTCTATGACTTTGACTCTTCTTACCACTGTTGCGTCCTTCTTTTTCTTCATTCCTAATGATCTCTTTCTTCTGTTTGCATGATTTCCTATTCCTTGTTTTTACAATTGATTTTCTGTTCCTTATTTTTGCTCACATCATCCCAACCAACCCTTTAAAAATTCTCTAATCTTTCTTTGTCTGTGTTGTTGTTTGCTAGGTTTTCATCCTCTCCCATTACCTCCTCTGGCATTCATATTACACATTTTCTCAAAAATACTCTTTTTTTTTTTTTTTTTTGATAGATCACCACTTTACTTCTTTCTTAATTTTACCCTGTCATTTTATTGCTGACTGAGATTCAGTTTCAGCTCACTTACCATCATCATAAAGTAATTTGCCCTAGGGCCTGAGTTCATAGAAAGTGCCATCCTAGGCAGAAAAATGGCTGTTGTAATAGCACCTTCTTGCCCAGCAGAGCTTCTTCCTTATTCTATAAGCTTCATGTGTTAATGTTAGCAGTAAGCATATACTCCTGCATGTTATCCCCACAGAGCTAACACTGCAGCCAGTTGCATTGCCGATGCCTATAGTGACAAATACTGATTTTAGACTTTAATTAGCTTATCTCCTATGTACATTATGTGTAAAACTTGCTCAACTCTTAAGCAGTCAGGAAATAAAAAATACTGGGACTGCATTTTACCTCACAGTTATAAAAGTGCTTCAATTCCCTTTCCTTTAAAAACACACAACACACTGGGAGCAACATAGTAGTAGTATCGTAGACAGAAAAGACCTTTTGGTACTCCAAGTATCCTTCAATATTGTAAGAACCAAACGGTGCAAGTTGAGTAACTTGTATTACTTCAACATTTTGCATCTAGTCCCTGTTCTGCATTGGATTAGGCTGAGCTGGATCTGCTGTGATTTTGGAGGTTAAATAAGGATATCTGATATTCATCTGCCTTGCCTGATGAGCATTTTTGTCAGTTGCAAACCTTCAGGTGTGAAATCACCTCCAAAAGGGACTTCGTGAGTGTTGCTGGCTGGTTTCACAGAATACTGCAAGGCATTTTAGGAGCAGGGAAATTCTGTTTTTATAATAGTTAGAGCTCCTTTATTATGTGTATATCTATTCTTGTTCTGTCCATTCTTTATTTGGAGTAGATTAGTTGACAGCAGCTGTCTGTTTATGTGCAGTATTTGCTTTTATTTTTGAATGTTGTATCTTGCTGTCTTTGTTTTTAGTTTTTATTGCTTATTTTTTAGACATCTCTAAATGTTTTTATAAACAGGCAAAATAATTTATCTTCCTGCCCTCTTTTTCGTTTTTGAGGGCAAAAGTAACCTTGGCACAGGGTGTTCCAAGGATTATCGATTACTGGAGCTGTGCCTCAGGCCATCAGCAACTTCAAGCCAATTATTAATGCCCTGCATGTCAACAATTATTGGAAAAACGGTGAATGCATTTGCTGTGCTCTCCAAACACTTTTCCAAAACAGCAAGGTGCTGGTGACAGTGACTAGCTAAATTACAAAGTCAGGGGAGTGAGTTCTAGGTAAGAAAGTTACCTTTCTGGGCCAGATGAAGAGAGAGATGCCTTGGACTTCTACCTGTAAGGTTAAGCCACAATGAAGGGTGGAGTAGAAAGTTCTTCCACGGTCCACAGAGCTAATGGAGGTTGACTTCCTGGAGGCTGAATTTCTTTAAACACACCATAATAATATATTCAGTTGTGTTCCCTCAACAGTTCTACATCCCCTGCCTTGCATGGGAAAGTGGCAGCATGTGCTGTGGATGCATTTGATCTCTGTATGTACGCTGTTAAGCTGCTACTTCAGGATGGAAAAAGTCTGAATTCTCCTTCCTACTACAGGACCTGGTGTGATTTTCTTTCCTATATTCAGCCACATTCTGGTAAATTTGTTCACTAAAAGATGATATGAGGAAACTAGCTCAGTGGTNACAGGACCTGGTGTGATTTTCTTTCCTATATTCAGCCACATTCTGGTAAATTTGTTCACTAAAAGAGGATATGAGGAAACTAGCTCAGTGGTCAGTTAAACACACAGCACAATCATGTGAAGTATACCTTCTTACGAAGGCAAGCCACAAGAAAAAAAATTGTAACATTACATAATTGCTGTAGGCACCTATCTATGGTCCTATTAAAGTCAGAAATGAAAACAATGATGTTCCTTGTTTGTAAATGGTGGAAATGGGCAAATAAATGGCCTAGTGTTTTGAATGAGTAGAAAATAATCTCTGCAGGCACTTGTTA